>JAYMTF010000636.1:0-32353 GCA_036897485.1 Pelargonium nanum | reverse complement strand
CATTTTCATATATGATATCAAGTACGTCAATAAGAGATGAGAACATAACAATTAAGTTCATCAACGTACCATAATGAGACCCTCAACACGTATCGCCAGCTCTTTTCTAACCAATTTCTTGATGCAAACCCTTTGCACTTTGAATATCACCATTTTCTAATGTTTCCCGAACTTTTAAGCTTGGATGTCCTGAAGTGTATCTCCAACAATATTTACCAAGCTAGCTATTACACTAAATAGCAAAGCAACTTGGTTATGATTCATTGCAATAGCTATAAGAGTCAACTGAAGTTGAAGAGCGAAACAATGAACATAAAAAACACATGTGTTTTCTTTCAATATCAAAGTTTTGAGACCATTAATCTCACCTTTCATATTGCTTCCATCATAATTTTGTCCTCGCAAACTTGATATACTCAATCCAAATTTAAACAATAGATTCTCAATTGCAGCTTTAAGGGATAGAACACTAGTCTCAACAACATGAACAATACCAAGAAAACGCTCAACAACACACCCTTTTTGGTTAACATAACGTAAAACAACTATCATTTGTTCTTTATGAGATATATCACGAGACTCATCAACTAATTAAGATAGAAAACAATTCATTTCTAAGATCTTTGATAATAGCATTAGTGGTTTCAATAGCAGCAACATTCACAATGTCCTTCTGAATATCATTTGCTATCATCTTATTATTTTATGGAGCATTTTTCAATACTACACTGTGCACAATACCATTATGAGAAACATGAAATTGTAGAAGCTCAAGAAAGTTACCTTGATTCGACGAATTTTCAATTTCATCATGGCCACAAATTGGTAACCCTTGATGCAAAAGAAACCAAATGCAATCAACCGAAGCATTTAAGTGTATCTGATAGTCATCCCGAGTTTTATCTTATTGTTTAACAAAAGCAACTTGGATATGGTGATTTTGATTCACAAATTTTTTAAATCGAATTTAACTCGACGTTGTTTTGAAGAGCTATTTGTGTGAAGTGTCGATTCATCCACCCTCGTCTTTCTTTTAAAATATTTTTCCATAAATTCAGTTTTCATAAAACACGAATAAATAAATGAGATTTATCTAACAAACAACAAAATTGAGTTCATGAATACCAAATAAAAATAACACACATAACATATGAAAAGGCTTTTTTTTTTTGTTTAAAATTGTGGTGAGTTAATTTGAAAACTAGTCTTTTTGTCCTTTGTTTAATACTAGTTTAGATCCCGTGCGCTGCACGGGTGAGAAAAATATGATTATTATACCAGAAATTTAAATATAATAAACAATTAAAATAGTAATCATTTATTTGAAAATAACAAATACAATAGAATTTCTTATATCTTGTCGAATATGAATTTTTGTTTCACTAAAACATAATAAAATAAAATTGTGTCAAACGAAAAAAAACATTGGATTTGAATGAGAATATAATATATTTTTTTTACACACATATCACCATACATCAAATATTACATCTTTGTCGATACACATAAACTACATAACAATCGTCGCTTGATACTTACTCGATGAAATTTCTTCTGAATCTCGTTGTCCTAGCTTTCTTTGTTTCTTCTTCAATCTCAATAAAAATTTCTTAAACATCAACAATAATAACAAAATGTTAAGCGAAATAAAAAATTGAGTATGAATATAAATCACATATAATATGAATCATGTCAACCATGTCATTACAAAATAAGTAATGTATGATATCTTACTATTAAGCGTCAGTTTGATTTTGATGGAACGAATAAACATCTATTTATATACATCTCACTTTAAGGTTTTTGTAGTCACTTACCTTAATATATAACTTTACTTGTAAATATTTATTTATTTTGTATTATTACCTTATAAATTAAAACATTTATACTGAATTTTTTTTTTGAAGGTTATACTGAATAATTTAATTTAGGTAAATGTTACTTTATAGAAAATTTTACTATCTCCAATAAAAAGAAATTAAAAAAATGATCTTATTACAAATATAGTTCTAAACTATAATTAAATAAAAAATTGTGCTGAAAGTATAATTAAACAAAATTTTGGGTTAAAACTAAAAATTTGATGATGTGACGCTCTAATACGCATTATAAACCTATTTTTTGGTTCAGCTTTTTATAATATGTATATATAGACATATTTATTTGCGATAAAATGGAGTGGACCTTATAGAAACGAACAGTGAAGCTTACATTTGAAATATATTCCACACAAGAATTGGAATTCCTTTCCATTTACGTAGTGAGATCTCCCCCAAATCTCAAACCTAAAAACACTCCTCTCTTCTACTAGAGGCTACACCTCTCTCTCATCAAAATCTACTTCCACTTCCACTTCCACTTCAAGCTCATTCAAATTCTAGGTAACAACAATGTACGAGCCTCAACAACACCTGTTGGATTTGCAAGACAATTCCGATTTTGGGAACCCAAAATCCTGGCTCTCTGCCGGCGACGACACCTCCTCCCCCACTCACCACCACCTCCTCTCTAACGCCTCCGCCGTCAACGCTAATGTCGATCGCGTGCTCTACAACGACCTCGTCCAGATTGTCCCTCTCGTTCAGTCTCTTATCGTAACCACTCTTCATCTCTCTTTACTTTTATGTTTTTATGTTTTTTTTTTGGGTCAAATGACTGTCTTAGGCTCAATGGTTTTATTCATTATTATTGTAGATCTCATTGGATTTCCTAGATTTTTCCAGTTTGTGTTTGGTTTCTATGAAAATGGAAGTAGCAGGAAACTAGGAACCTTGAATTTTATGTTATTGTATTTGAAATATTTGATATGGTGACACATAATTTTTATAAAATCATAGACACAATGGGCTAAAAATACATTCCAACAATAATAATAATATAAATTTGCTATTATCAGTGCATATAAGTTACATAAAGTCATCCTCGTTAATGTGTTTTATAATGTCGAACATGTCCAGTCAATTCATTTTTATAAAAAAATTGGGTATACACAAGGAGGAAGATACTTGTATGCTGAAACAATTATTTAAAAATAGGGGACCATGTAAAATCAAGCGTTCGATACGTATCCAAGTGTCATATACGTATCGGACACGGGCACGTTGAGAAGACGGGAGTGTCCGTGCATCATAGGTAGCAAGTAATTATGAGACATGTGTTTGGTCTTTAGGAAATTCAAAACCTTTATAGGTGGGTAAAACTTGAAAATATTTTCAAACTTATTGCAGAAATTGAAATGAGTTCACAATGCAATGAATTTTTACTTTATACACAACAAATAGAAAAAGAAAATGAATTTTCAAACTTTTCCTTTTCTTTAGAGAGAAAAAATAATAAGAAATGTGCCCTACTGGTTTGGATCTCAGGAAATGAGCATTTGAACTTAATCAAACTATATTCTGATATTGAGCTAGGTTGAATGGGGGGTTTCTTGTTTCAGTATGACGAATTCAATGTTTAAATTTAGTGTTATTAGCTACTATATATGAATTTTCTCTCTTCAGTTCACATAATGACTAGTAAATGACTTTGGTTAGGAGCGGAAAGCAAGAAGTTCATTTACACGCCGTGGTTCGGTCGTATACACGAAGACGCCTTCAAAAGAGTCGTTATCCAAGAAAGTAAGGCATTTCATTACTTGTGTAAGAATTTTAGCATTTTCGATGATTTTGAATGATAAAGTATAGGGATATTGCTCTGGCTGCCGTATTTCAGACGGGTATTTGTTGTATTTCTGATTTCCATGTATGCAGTATCGGTATTTGTATTTTGCTAATTTTTTGGTTAATTGTGGATCGATAACATTTTAAAGGTAAGATTTAATCGCTATAAATTTTTAATGAAGAATGGTAGAAGTAACTGGCTCATGATTTTCCTTTTCTTTCATTTTTCTGAATGAAGTTAGTTTGTGTAGTCAAATTAGGAGTAAGAGTGAAAGAAAGAAGCAATGCTGATGGCAAAGTTATGCCATTACATTCTTCCCAGATCTTGATGACTACAATTCAAAAGCCTTTTCAACAAACGACTTAAATCTGCAGTAACATGTCATGCTTGGACTTGTTTGCACAAACGGTTGATAAAACTTACCGACTTAAAAATTAGTAACACATCTTACTAGGATCTAGGTGCAAGTATGAGTGAGTCCTAGGCATTTTCCCCAACTCATTCAATTTTACTGGATTATTTGTTGCAATCAAGATGTTCTTATGGTCATGGCTTGGCACTCTCTCAGAAACTGTTCAACTTAGTTGACTTGAAGTTTGTATGGTTTGACATATCATCTATATCAAGTGTAGCTTTTAGCTCATTTATAACCTGATACAGTGCTTTGTGAAAGCCAAAATACTTTATGTGGACGGATACTATGGAGGACCCACGTGTACAACATGACTAGCCAACCTGTGGATATGAACTGAAGTAGCTCATCATGGCCTCCTATTGCATAGTATGGGGCTTTTGTAAGCTGTGTCCTCGCTACCAACTATATTGTTGGGTTAGTAGCAAGCAAGAGTATGATCATACAGTTGGTATTAGAGTTGGGTTTGAGGTTTGAGGTTTATGCTGGCTTGGTGATTGTTGGCAACCAACAACCAATCCTTTAACAAGGTCTGGATTTTGGGAGGATCCATATGGACAATTTTGACTAGCCAATCTGTGTGATGTAGTTGCACAGCCCCTCATGCTTGCTTGCTGCTCAATGTGGTTTCCCTCCATCTAAATATCATCATTTATGCAGTTTGTGATTGTCTAATCATTACAGTATTTCTTATCAGTTCATGCCAAATTACTGTTTACACTGATGTTTATGTTTACATCTTTGAGACTTCATTTTAATGTCAAACTGGTTCCTAAATACAATTTTATTTATATCGACTCAATTTTAGTTTAAATTTGAAAGTATATGCTCGTCTCCTGGTTGAATGTGAGGCGAATTAGTTTTCTTTGCATGGATTACCCTGGCTAATGCTATGCTTTTTGTTTCATGAAGAACCCTGAACTAAAAATGAGGAATGCATCTATTCCCACAAAAAAGAGAAGGGATCTTGGAGACAAGGAACAAGTTAAGAATGCCAACAATACCCAAGATACTGACAACTTCTCAATCTTTCCTTCAAGAGGATTGATGGCAGAAAAGGACAAGGAAGAGTTGGTTGCCTTGAAGGAGCAAGTGGAGGATTTGCAGAGGAAATTATTGGAGAAAGATGAACTTTTAGAATCAGCTGAGCTCTCAAAGAATCAAGTGAATGCTGCCCATGCTAAACTTGATGAACTCAAACACCAAGATGCTGAAAAGGATTCTCTAATTAAATCTACTCAGTCTCAACTTTCTGATGCAAAGGTACCTTTTTACATACTTGTTTTCTATTAGTTTAATGAGTATTACCAGTTGCACTAGTCAGTACAGATCTTAGAAATATCGTCGGCCGAAAGCATCTGAATGCATGATTTTGGATACTATTTATACATTAAAAATTTGATATTGGGCAAAATGAAGGATGGAATTATCATATACCCTAGTAAAAGATTTGGAATATAGGAACTCCCTAAATTTCGACATGCCATTAACAATTTCAATTTTTGCACAGGAATTTGATACAGTTTGGCCTTGGAATTATATGGAACTTAAAAAATTTCCAAAACTTAAAATTCCTGAAAACTGACATGATACTGTTCTTTATCCTACAAGTTATTTTTATAGAATATTTAAATTCTGTTTTCTAGAAATGTTTTTATTGCCTAAATCTTTGCTATATTTTCCAATTCATATACAAATGCATACTTTACAATGTTTTTAGTACCTTTATTATTATTTTCTATCCTCAACTGAAACTCAAATGCGAACTCAAATATTTTCTTGATAGCTTCTTGTGAAGTTATGCGAGTTGTTGTCAACATCTGTTGATTTATGCAGATTAAGCTTGCAGACAAACAAGCTGCCCTGGAGAAAATACAGTGGGAAGCAATGACGTCGAATAGGAAAGTGGAGAAGCTCCAGGAAGAACTAGAATCAATGCGAGGAGAGATCTCATCATTTATGTTGTTACTTGAAGGGTTAACAAAGAATGATTCCACTAAATATGATGCAGATTATGACATCTCGCCATATTATGTTGATAAGCTTCCTGACATTGTGAGTTGACAACTGGCCACAACCTTTTTATGTACTGCAAGCATGCTATACACATGATAGATAAGTAGATAACTTATTAAAGAAAACAGTTTTGACTACCAGAATCTTTAGTTGGCATGACAATGATTTTGGGCTTGTCTTTTGCTTTAAATGACTGAGAGAAGCATTGAAGTGATGATAAAGTCTCACATCGGAATATTATAAAGTTAATGAGCTATGGATAATGGTGGGAAGCCAAACCCTACTAATTAGGTTACCTTTTGGCATGAGAAGTCAAACCATTATATGTAGCCAAATATTGAAATTTTACATGATATAAAAGTAAGTTTTGATCCAGTGTTCAAAAAAATAGTAAGTTTTGATCCTGGCCTTGACCCGAAGGTGGCCGTTTATGTGACATCTCCTCTTGTGGTCTCCGGTCCGGAAGCAAAAGAACATGCCTGCAGGGGCCCACGTGTGGAAGAAAAATACACACGTGGGGCAGTGTTGATTCAGAAGGCTCTTGATTGTGCACGTGCTGAGCCACATATAATGGGTGGAAGACCAACCCTACTAATGAACTGTTTTACTGATCCGTGAATGCGGGATGATATACTTAGAAAGATTTTGTTGTTGTTACAACTCTCATACCCCTGGCAAGTTGGGCAGGCGTTGATATCTGTTTTCTAAGCTTATTGAGTAGATGAAATGTCTTTGGGTCTCGATTCTCATTTCATTACCTTTACTCAACAGGATAATTTGAACAATACGGAGATGCAGCAAATGGAGGAAGCAAGAGAAGCTTATGTGGCTGCTGTTGCTGCAGCAAAAGAGAAGCAGGATGAAGAGTCAATTGCTGCTGCAGCTAATGCGAGGTTACATCTTCAATCTTTTGTTTCTAGATCAGAAGCTTGAATGTCAAAAGAATTATGATAATGTGCTTTACTAGTCTAAGGTATTAACTACTTTCCTTCATGTTTGCTGTGGGGTTTTGAGATGGAGGTTTGATGCTATCTATCTTAACTCTGTAAAATCCATCTTATATCTTTAGTTGTGATTTATGTGAAGAAATATATATGTAATTTGGGCGGTGGTGTTTGTTCATGTTGTCACTGTCTTTCACTAGCCATAGCCGGTAACTGTAAGTAGAGCTGGCAAATCGGGTTTCGGGTTTGGTCGGGTTTCAGTTTTCAGGCGCAAAATGTGTTGAACCGTGCGGGCTCGCTCGACCCGGGTCCGACCCAAAAATTTAGAAGATAAACCTGACCTGGAAGTTGGTCGGGTTCGGGTTGTGTGTCGGTGCCCACATGTTCGGGTCCAAATGGCCAGCTATAACGGTAGGATATGAAATATGTGCCATTTGTGAGGCCCTCTCTGTCAATACCTACCGAGTCTGGACAATGGATTGCAGGATTGGTTTGGGTTAGTTAGTCAAAGACTATTAATTTGCACAGTTAATTGCTGTTGACATGTTTACAAGCTGATCTGGTTGGGTCAATAACAAAACCAATTTGTTTGTTTTTTAAACTATATAATTGTAGTTATTTTATTTTATAAAAAAAAATTATGTAGTTATTAATGTGACAGTGGTAGGGATTTTTTATTTTATAGAAATCCTCCAATTAGGCTATTTATTACCCAAAATTTCAGTTGTCAGCTGATGAAATTGACAAATGATTTTATTAGGTTTGTCATTTATACTCTCTCTTTATGGTGATTTGTATTTATTTAATCTGATTGCTTAAATCCAGTGTTTGGTGTTAAAAATTTGCTCATTGATCACCATTCACTTTCACTAGTCTTTGGGTTGAAGTGTTGAGCACTAGAGTTGTATGTATATATATTGTGTGTGTGTATAGAGTGGGAATATGAAGTATGATTTTTGTTAGAGAGAGTTTTAGTTTAGGTTAAGCCTTAATGAGAAGATGATATATATATATATATATATAAGGAGAGAGCTACCTCCTATGGGATGAAGTTTTGAGTTTTGAGACCATGAGTTCAACTCTTATTGACTCGGATGGGATGAAGTTTTGAGTTAAAAGGAGATAGTTACCTCTTATTGTATAGCTCGACTAATATATTTTTTATTTTTATTTATGTGAACCATCTAAAAGCTACTTTCAGTGGACAAATAAAAGTGCACCGACAATGTACATTCAATTTTTATGAGTATAAAGAACTTGAACAACACAGTTCCATTTGGTCTAATGTACATTCAATTCGATTGATTAAAAATGTAATCAAAGAACTGAAATGGTACATTTTAATCAACTGAATATGTATTAGAAATCTACTGTATATTACATTAAAATTTAGATAGGTTAAATGAGATTCCCATTCATTCATCTTTTATCCTGCAACTTACATTTCAAAAAATTGTAATTTTGTCCTTCAATGTCTAATGTGGATGATTATTTCTTTAAATTTTATGTAATTTTTTTACTGAAAACCTCTTTTCGATGTGAATTCAATTTCCATGTTTAGAGCCCTGAGTCAAAATCTCTACTGTTGCTCGTCCTCGAAGCTCTTCCATGGACATCATCCTAATAGATTTTAACAAAAATCTCATCGACTCGTATCGCGGAAGGCTACTTCAGGTGAGATGGACTGCGCACCTTAGCCATGTTGTGACCCTTGGACTGATTCCCGACTTTGAGGCATGCGCACTTCAACCATGATGCAACCCTAAGGCTCATACACCGTTTTAGTGCTCATAAGCCCGTTTGACCGTTTTCGGCTTACTTCAATGATGAATATTGCCGAAAATATGTAATAAAAAAAATATTAATCGTCATTTAAGCTTAGTTTTCTTATTACATATTTTCGGCAATATTCATCATTCTTAAATGACAATTAATATTTTTTTACCTAATTATTTGAACATTTTTAAAATGTGAATAGTCTGATAATTTTGTTTTCTAACAGTTTTCTTATTTTTATGAGAATGATTTACATTAACATATTTTAATCGAACCAAATAACATTACTTGTAAATAAAAATGACAATGAGAAGGTAATAGTAATAAGAATAAGTTTCATTCCCAATCATGTCAAATTTTTAATTCAAACGCTACAGTAATGTACAACAGTAGCTGCAACAACAACATTTGAGAGTAAAAAGAACAAAAAAAATCGGTGATATCTTGATTTATAGAGTTATGATTTTAATGATTCAAAAGTCAATATTTTTGTGATGCGTCTATTTTCACTCGGCCAATCGAGCACACTAGAATACTTTTGTCTTTTTCTTTTTCACATGTAAGAATGTATAGTTGTCTTGGAAATGTTCTAAGTCTGGAAGTCTGATGATGAAGTTGGAGTCTTGGCCAATTGGGGATGGAACAAAAAGGCTTAGAGCCTACACAAGGTAGTAAGTACACTATTAACAGAAACTTGGGTGTGAGTCAGAAAATCGACTCAAGCATGAGAGTAAGGATGTCAACCGGAAAAATCTGAATCACACATCGCTAGGAAGGAATTTAGAGAGCATTTTTAGAGAGAGAAAGTCTCTATGTAAAATGCGTGATTGTGGGATGGATCCCTTCCTATTACCATGAAAGATGTATTTATACATACTACTCAAGATCGTCACGTGTCGTCTTGCGGTTAGTTGTTAGAGGAGCAGGGTCTGTCCCAGGTGTTGGAGTTTTAGTGTTTTGGGAGTGGAGACCAAGAGCGTCAGATGAGTTTCAGAGCTCCTGAATCTCTTTCAAGCATTGTTGGAGTAGTGGAGCCCTTAGAAGCCTCTACCGTTATGGTTAACATCTTAGAATCCAAACAAAGCGATACGTCGTGGTGGTGGCTCTACAAGACGGGGAGCCTTGATAGTGACGTAAAGGCAAACCCAAAGCTCACTATGTTGATTAAGTGTTGTGGTCTTCCCTTGGACCTTCGAAGATGGTCGAACGAAGTACAAGGAAATCAATATTCTCTTCGCGATGAGCCTAAACCTTTATTGTGATGGAGTGTTGCCTGACAGTGTTGTACTTGCGGGGTGTGCTTCGTTATCGCAGGGTAAACATCATAACCACGTGGTGATATCTTAAGGGAAAGCTCTTAGGGGTACCCAACTTGATCTCGTCGTGATGAGCTCTACCTTTTGTTGCGACGAAGGTGGACGGATGGAACTTTGAGTTCGCGGGGCAAGATTAAGAGCTATAGGGAAGCTTCGGGGGACTCCATATTCAAAGAAATAGTTCGGGAAAGAGGCTTACGTGGCACTTGGGCGCCAAGTACCAAGTTATCATTTGTTGTTTTAACTTATTATTATTGTTATTTAGCATCAGTAGCCCTCACTGAAAGTGATATTTATATATCGATGTCGCACTAGATTGTAGTCGAAATCTTACTTTGGGTCACTTTCTTGTGACTTGTTCTTTTTTTGGAGTCTTTGCAAGTGATCTTCATAGGGGTTTCGTAGGATCCCATGAGCCTTCTACTCCGTGAGAATGTTGAATCTCTTTGAGTATGAGACTTAGTCTTGGTCGGAGGCTTATTTTAGAGAGCCTTCATGAGGCCACATTGAAAGAACTGATGGAGCTCGTTGAGATGAACTAGAGATATAGTGGAAAGGTCCCACACAATTCTTTTACACTTATTCAAATTTTGAGTTATGGACATAAGGATCCCGCTAAGGAGGAACACGACAAGGTAATTGGGGTTGAACTTGGGTTTCTCGTGGGGGCGAGAAGACGCAGGGTTATGAATGGAGACTCGATGAGCCTTGCAGGGGAGTTGAGACGGAGAGTTATGAGAATAGACCCGAAAAGAGTTGTGCATGCGAGGATACGGAGGGTTATGAACAGAGACCTAAAGAGGCTCACGTAGGTGAGAAGACAAAGGGCCATGGAAAGAGACCCATGGTGGTTCCCTCCTAATTTATCTCAGTGTTTCTTTGATTCTCGTTTTCCATCTTAAATTTAGTTTTCCTACTCGTGCACTTCTTGAGTGACGACTATTGATTTTTCGTCAGTGAAGTTAATATATACCTTTAAGGCGTGGCGGTCAAAATTTATGTGAGAAGATGACTCATTATTTCGCAGGCCATGAAAATTAAACTTTATAAGAGAAGTTGACTCATTATTTCGCAGGCCATGAAAATTAAACATTATAAGAGAAGTTGACCCATGCCTTTTTGACTTAGATGTATCGTGCAGACCTCTTGATGATGAGAGTTTTCAACAATGGATCATAAATAAGTTGCTTTTGCACCAAGTATTTCAAGATGTCGCCAAATATTACACAATAAAGTTCTTATTTCATTCTTACTATTATTGTCATTCCATTATTACGCCAAAATGCAATATCTTCTTCTTCTTCTTCTTCTTCTTCTTCTTAAGATTAGTTGTAGTAATAGAAGTTATAATGAATTTCGACATTGCTTGGTTTTGTTCACTTTTTATAGATCCATGATCAGGTTGATTGATTGAATCAAATGTAACTTCATAAATTTTATTTTATAATTATAATAAATCTTATTCATCGTACATAGTCGGTTAGAACATAAAATATTATAAATGATCAACTTTTCTAGTCTCAAAATAAGTGTCCTTATTTTCTATTTTGAAAAAGAAGAAGTTAATGTTTAATATTTACTTTTCATCTCAATGGACTTGTGTTTAAACAAACTTAAGAAACACTAATCAACAAATTATAGAGATAATATTGATAATTCATCCATAATTAATTCTCTAAAAACATTAAATAAGTCATTAATTTTGAGTAAAAAATGTATCTAAAACGTGACGTTTATTTTGAAACTAATGAATAAAACAAACATATTTGGAGGGAAGGATGATGAAAAACATATATGGAAAAGGAGGAAGAGCCTATAATTAGGAGCAAAACAAGCAAGTAAGGTGAAGTCTTTAGAACTTAGAAGGGTCTATAGATAGATAGGAGATGGGTGTGGGACCCATCTAGGGGGCCCAAGACTACTCTACTACGTACACAATAGATGGTAGTGTCATGTAAAGTTGGTGGCTTAGGATAGTGACACCCCATTAGCCTAGGGGACCCCCCATCAACACCCATATCTTTTCCAATCTTCATAGATTGTGAAAGCTCCTACATATTCACTAGGTGCTAGCAAAAATAGGGCCGGGTCGGTTTGTAGAACCCTAACATGAACCCGACTCTGAAATACTTTGGACTGGACGAATTCAGGTTGTATAGCTTTAACTTAAATCCGGCATAAAATACATTGAATTATGTGAGATTATATGATCCGGCTCAAAAATGGGTCGGATTGAGTTAAGGTAGGATGAAAATAGGGTAAGGTGTTTGGTACCTGCAGATTCAGGTCCAAATTGACAACTCTATATTTGTCTACCCTTCTTGCTATATATATTTATAGACTTACATGCTTTCACTTCCAAACAATCAAAACTCACTCTTTTCCTCTTGCAAAAGATGTAGATTCCTATTTTGGACTACCTAGCCCCACCATCCCATGTGCATATGTTGTTGACTTTAATCAATTTACACAAACAAAAATATCAATTTGTTATGGGCCTCAAAACTTTTGATTCATCCCTCAAGCTTCATTGTAAAACAAGTATCATCAAAGTTTATATACCTTGGTCTTTGGCTCAATATGAATTATGAAAACTTAGGCCTAAGCCCATTAAAGTTTAGCTCTCCTACAACTAGCTAGAGCTGACAATTTGAACCCAATTTTATGGACACCAGTAATACAATCTATATATTTTTCATATTTCGAGTTGCATAAGATAAATTTCATCAGTTTTAGGTTCGGTTAACAAATATAAACATTTTACCTATAATATTTGAAAATCTCATCTTTTTGAGTTGCGTTTGAGTTAGATCCTTTCAAACCAAATTCAAAAATCATATACAACTCGAATCTAATCCGAAATTTGAATTATCATCTCTACACATGCATACAATGTTTAAATTTAACTTCTTTTATGATATGTTGGGCCAAATTTTCATTTAAAATGTTGGATTTGAACAAAATTAGGTATTTAGAGAGTTGTATAATTGAATTTGAATTTGAATCAAATTCAAACTCAAATTCAATTTCAATAGTAATCAAAACATGCTTACAATGTGAAATTTCAAATTGATAATTGCATATAGCTACTTAAAAAGTTTCATGTTATGCACATAGTTACAAAGATTTTAAACCGTTTCAACCAACTACAAAATGTTTCTATAAGTTACACCATTACTAACACTATTAAGTTTGAGATTTTATTTTTTGAGGAATCGATAAGTAGAATTTGCATTCTAAATTTTTTTGGGATATTTTGAATTGTTTTTATTGAAGTTTTTTAAAAAAATAATTTTCTTGCAATACTTTTAAAAATTGCAAAATTAATTTAAAAAATTACTCAATATGTCATTAAGGCACACTAAAAGATTTGGGAAAATTTTGAAAAAAAATATGAATTTTTTGGCCTAGTTTTTGAAGATTAGATAAATAATCCAAATATATAATGAAAATACTAAAATATCTAAAAAAATCAAGAATGAATTTCTGTCTATAGAGTGGATTTTGAAAATTTTTAATGATTTTTAAAAAAATTCATATACTCTACTTGTTTCAACTAAATTAATGGTGGTGTTTGAATTTTCTGGAAATTGAAGTAGACAAGTTTGAAAACAAGTATGCAACAATTATAGACATGTATAATTGTAGTAGGAGATGACTCCAAGTACCAAATGGTAGTAAATGCATGACTATGACACCACTCACTCACTCACTCACTGATTGGTCAAAAACTAACAGTTGCATGATTTACATTACTTCTCTTTTTTGTTCTAGAAATATCTGACTCATACGCCTACTCGTAATTTCAAAATAAAACGTCTAATGTGATTACTGAACTTTTGTATATAGACTCAATTTGTTATATGATCCTTATATTCATTTCACGGTTATTGCACTTAGTTTTTGTCAGTTTTTCCTTTAGGTAGTCTGACGTAATGGGTCATGTATTTGTCACATGAGTCATTTGTTGTTGTTAGACCGCAGTCAGCAAAACAACAACAACAACAACAATAATAATTATAATTATTATAATTATTTGCTTTTAACCATGAAGTTTTCGAAACGGACCCGCGATCAGGAATCAGCGTTTTTAAGTCATACAACACTTAAACTATCTTTATTCGAGCCGGATAGAACTACAATGGTAGATTAAGCTGGAACAACTCCTTATCAGTTAACCCACGTGCTTGGTAGTAGCAAAATAATTATTTTATATATTTTATATTTTATATTTTATATTAGACAAAAGCCGACAAAAACTAGCTATAACTATTTTGGATTCATATTTAAGAATAAATTAGCTACCCATATCTAAAACCAAACAATTCGGGAGCAATTAAAAGAGTATAATGTGGTGCATTAATAGGCGTAAAATGGAGTCATGAAAGCCACAAAAACGTGGTGGGATCTGATATATAGCTCACCCACCTTATATCATTATGCTGATGTGGAGACCACCATCGTCCGCACATGCCGCTGGTCCCATCCCTCACTAACAACTAACCAACCCACCTAAACCCCGCTGGGTCCCTCTCCCTCACATGTGTCCACCTCATCTTGCTACGTACCTATCCTCCGGGGCGGCAATTCGCCTTCATAGCTTGTGTTTGTGTCGTGTTGAAAGTATAGCTTTTTGTTAATCATGCCAACTGTAATCTAGACCGTTTGTTAAACGGGTTGAAAAAGACGACTTGAATACTACCTGATTCTGAAACGAGTTGAGTATGTCAACACGAACCCGATTATGCTGAACTCAAATACTCTCCAATTCATATCGTGTAATGAGTTATGGCCAAAATTGCCATCCCTAATCCCCCTCATTTCAAGTTAGAAAATCATACATGATATTTGCACTAATATATGATTAAAATCTGAGTTAAAAACGAGTGTTCATATTCTTATTTTGAAAAACAATAAGAATAAGTTAGTTAGTATACAATATATTTACTTTTGTGTTTTCGACTTTTCGTGATAATGGTTAAAAAATACAAACTAACTTATCATAAAAATACAATTAACGATTCATATATAACTAACTTAAAAACAACAACCATATTAATAAAATTCGAAAAAACATGACGGTCAAAAAGAGTAATACATAATGAATTCACCGCTAAAATAAATCCCCGATGTAGTTTCGAATTTCAGGCACAAAATATATTAAATGCCGTAGGACTTCTCGAACTGAACATATAATTTACACGATAAATCCGACCCTACCGACTTTGAGTTGAGTTAAGGTCGGATAAAAATTATAGTCGGGTGTTGGATACCCACTAGTTGGGTCCAAATGGGCAGCTATAGATCCATAGCTTGACAATACACGTATAAGGGAAGGGTGAGGGTGAGGACAAACCGACCCCGATATGTTTGTTACCAAGTCACGTGACCCCACCGTCATCACCACCGGCCACGTGGACACATAATCGCGCATGGGAATGGTCACCTCCACGTGGGCCCCACTCTCCAGGTACGTACGCACGCACTACTTGCCCGTACGCTTCCACTCTATTTACACTTTCAACCCAATTTTCACAACAATTATCAAGCCAAGTAAAAAATAAAAATAAAAATGTAAACACACTGGAATATTATTTTCTATATTTTAATTGAATTCAGTACATTAGCAAAGAAGAAGAAAACTAACTTGAAAGTTAGTTAGAGATGAACAAGAACACAACCCAAAACAAATAGAAAAAAAAATATTTTCTTAAAAAAATTTACATGGAAGAAAGAGCAGTCATATCCAAATTCTCATATCAAACTCTCAGAAATCAAAATCCATAAATTCGTTTGATTTCTTGGCGAGTTTCCAATATAAATTATATATATAATTTTTTTTGTTTTTTTGATTTTTTTTTTGTTTGATATATATTTATATAGTCAGACCTGAGAGGTTGAAGAGATTTACGGGAGATATAGATTTGGTTGATCTTGATCGGCCCACTGCGTGTGACTCCAGTATGTTTGATCAACGGTGCTGGGAAGATCAAACATAGCTTGATCCAACGATCCAAATCCTCCGTTGTTTGATCTGAACTCGGCCTGGACCGTCTGATCAAGCAGCCCGCCGGCGCCGGTTAGCTCCTGGATCTTGTCGTCGTCGTCGCTCATCATCTTCGGCTGCTCGTGGCTCATTCTGAATTGCGAAATGTCGGAAACATTGTTCAGTCCGTACAGCAACGGATCGTTCGAAGAAGTGATCAGGCTCGTAAAGCTTCCGATCTCCGAGAATATCCCGCAATCGGCGCCTTGCTCCGGCAGGGGATGAGCTTCGTGCTCGAAGCTAGGGTTTGTCTTATTCTGAACCGCCAAAAACTTCGACTCCGGCACAGCCTCGGCCGCCACAGCGGCCGTCAGGCTGGAGCTCTCGCTGCTGGAATGAGAGTTCGACTTGTTTTGCTCCCGAGGCGGCGCTGCCGCGGCGGCTTCTTTGTGCTTGGAGGAGCGTTTGGTTTTCCGGCAGCCTCCGCCGACGGGGACGTTGCGGAGGACGCCGCCTCTGGTCCAGTAGCGGCGGCAGCTCTTGCAGAAGTGGCGGGGCTGCGAGAGGTTGTAGTTGTTGTAGTAGCAGAATTTGGTGTTGAGCGAGTCGCAGCGCGGACACTTGAGCGCCTGGTGGTTGCTGTGCTGGTGCGGCCGGAGACGCCGGTCTCCTCCGCCGCCGAATAACCGGCCGCCGCCGCCGATCGAGTGAATGTCTTGCATTTCTTTTGATCAAAATTTTCCGGGAAAATTGGTGACAGTGAAAGCTCTCTGAAACAGCGCACAAGAGAAGAGTGCTTCCAGACTGACAAATATCCTCTACACTACATATCTTCTAACAATTTTTTTTAGTTATTTCCAGTGACCAAAGTGACCCTCGCAAACCACCAAATTTACAGAAATGGTGCTCGTATTGTGAAATTACGAAACTAGCCCTACAGACATAGGCGCAACTGTTTGGCAGATATGGAGATGGTTGACGACGGCAAGAGGTGGACCGTACGAAGGAGGGAGGAGATCGGGGCCGTAGAAAGGGGACACGTGGACGGCGGAGGAGAAGGAGGATACTGTCCACAAATCAGGTTGTCGACTTGTCGGCCACCTATTATTTTATCTACAAAATAAATGACAGAGGAGGCGACACGTACCCGGTTCTGATTGGTGAGTTGTCATTTGATTTGGGGTTTAACTGTGGGGTTTATTGTACAATGCATCTGTCTGATGCTATACGATATGTGTTCTTTAAATCGCCGTCGCTGTGTACCGGCAAATCCTTGAGACCCGTTTGTTTGATACAAAATGACTTCTTTTTTGTGGACAAAATATCTTACCAAATATCTTTTTATACTGCCAAAAAAATAAAAATAAATGAACTCGACATCGGTTTAGAACTGGTCCGGACCGGGATTGGGATCGGATTCTTCAAAAATCATGGATCGAAGATTGGACTAGGTAAAATTAGAGGTCTCTGTACTATCTCATTTATTCCATCGGGGTCCTTATACTTTACTTTGTTCTCGCGAGATCAAAGTATCACTCATTTTGTTCTCGCAAGGTCCATTCTGTTAAGTCATTAACGGGATTCGTCAAAACTATCTGACGGAGTTAGTTTTAAATAAAATAATAATTAGAAAATGTGTTTTTACTATTTTACCCTTTTATACTTTTCAACTTTTTATGTTTTTACCCTTCTTCTTCTTTTCTCTCTCTCTCATCTCTCTACTGTAATCAGTGGTGCAACGATCTTCTCTCCTTCACCAACAAGAAGAGTGAGTTTCGATTTCGGCCTCCTGGTAATCAATAACAATTCCTCTTTCATCAAGTGCAAAGCAACTTGCAAATTTGAAGCTCCTCCTCGCGGTGCAGATCTGCAAGTGCAAAGCATGTTTGTGTGTAATGAATTTTAAGTTTATGTCAAGACAAACCGTTTTTATGTTGTATATGTATACACAATACAAGTTAAGGTATGGAGTTCATGTGTTGACGAATTTACAACTTCTTTGAAATGAGCCGATTCTGGGAAAATTTGGAGATAGCGAAAGTTGGCTTGTTGTTAGGATCCGGATTGCTCGTCCCGATTTACTAATTTCTTTAACAAAAAGGTAAAAAGATGACCTCTTCCTAGACGCTTCAACTCTCAACATTCAACAACACCACCACTATGAGCTGTGTTTGTGTTTGTTGGAGCCAAAATTTATTGAATGTGCTTTGCCTATTCAGTTTTTGTTTAACTAATTTTGGGAAGCTCCTTCTCTTATTGGCAATGGAGATTCCGGCGAGTTCAAGGTGGCCAGCGAAGGAGAGAAGATCGCACCACTGCTTACAGTAGTGCGATCTTTTTTAGTGCAAAATAAATGAGTTATAAAATATCTCATAAAATACTATCTTTTTTTAGTGCAAAATAAATAAATGAGGTATTAAAAACACTAATCAAAATTTGAAATTGGGCATCAGTTTAGAACTGAACCGGACCAGGTCTGGAATCAGATTCTTCAAAAATCATGGATAGAAGATTGGACCAGGTAAAATCGGTGAATGGACTATATTGGACTTATTGTTAATGGTTTGCACATGGACTTGACCAAATTATTTTTTAGGGTTAAATTTATAGATGATCCTCCAACTATACTGTTTCATCAAGTTTGATCCTCCGACTTTATCTTTAATCCTCAATCCAACTATACTGTCTCATCAAGTTTGATCTTCCAACTCTATCTTAGGATTGAGAATGAAGCTATTGAGATACATTCTGAAATCACTCTACTCCACTTTTCAAAAAATAAAAAATGAAAGAGTTCGTAACATCCAATAGAAAAGACCAACAAACTAGATCGCAAGCTATGCTAATGTCTAGCATCAAGCCTCATTTCAAATTTTTTTCGTCAGATGAATGTTATTAAACACTTCATTAGACAAGATAATAGTACCATGAAATCTCTTACTCTGAATAAATGCATTTTGATTTGGAGAGATATGAGTGCTAACCACTTTATTTTACTAATTGGTCAAGACTTTTGCTCCAATAAAAAACATTGTAGAGGCTAATTAGCCGAAAGTCATTAGCTTACAATGGATGCTCTACTTTTGAACCAAGAACTAGGAATGTTCTATTAACTTCTTTAAAGAGAGTACGATTTTAAGAAGGACGAAGCACCAAGAATGACCAAAGCTCCAACTATATGTCGCCAATTTTTTTTATAGAAATAACAATGGTCTCTATCAAGATCGAACATTTTATCACTACTCATCTCAAAATATGCTTGCTAGACCTTATCGCACAAAAAAAAAAAAAAAAAAGAAAGATTCGCCCATAACGCGAACTTAAAGACTTAAGTCTCTCGCATATTGGTCTACATATCCTTCTCCTTGCCTCATTTACATCATCTTCCAGCCTCATTTTAGGCGGAGTTAAAATGTTTTTTACGTGACGTGCAATGATCTCGTCAAACTTATTATACTTCGCCAACATTGCTAGTATTATTTTCTCGTCCCAATACATAAACATGGCTATATCAAGCAAAATGCGATAAATTATTTTAATTTATTTTGTGATTTTTTTATGCAAATTTATTTTGTGATTTAATAAGGTAAATTTAAATTTAATTTATTTGTTAATCTATTTTGTGAGTTGGTCCCTTTGTTGGTCACCAACTAATTAACAGAACTGAGCGGGAGAGAGAGAGAGAGAGAGAGGGAGAGATGGATTTTTGGAACAAAGCTCGAAGCTTTGCGGAGGAGGCCGGAAAGCGGTCGCAGGAGCTGACGAAGGAGGCGGCGAAGCGGTCTCAGGAGCTCGCAATCGGCTCTTCCAAGCTCTCCGACATCGTCTTGGAGACCGCCAAACGCTCCAAGGAGATCGCCGTCGAGGCCACCAAGTGCGCTGACCAGATCAAAACCCAAGCCTTCAAGCGCGCCGACCAGATCAAGTCTCTGGCCGAGGGGATCGCTCCGGTCGCCGCTCTCAACCTCTCTGACAATTTCGCCGAGCCACACCAGCAAGACAAGGATCTGGAGAGGTTTGGAGTCACCGACGAGTTGCGGGAGTTCATGAAGGGGATCACTTCCACCACTTTCCAGGATTTTCCCTTGCAAGGTACATATATCATTTTCCTGCTTTATTTGTTTGTTTGGTTTGTGAGAGAAGCTGGAGTTGGAGCAATTTCCTGATTTGACTGTGTTTGTTCAGAAATAGGTTATATGATTGATTTCTGAAGAGAATGACCTAATTAGTGTGTGTTGGCTAATACTTGCAATATGAAGAAATGAATGTTGATTTTGAATTTAGTTGAACATTGTGATATTTTCACTTCAAAACCTAATGAAATTTGGAACTATCATACTGATATTTTCTTGCAATTGGCCTACATTGTAATTGTTGATCGTCAAAATAACCTATTGAAATGGAAAATATTTCCTGATTTTACTGTGTTTGGAAGCATGATTGGTTTCTGAAGAGAATGAAGGGAAATGAGAGGAATGTGAGTATAGGGACAGAACTAGTGGGTTGGCTAATACTTGCAATATGAAGAAACGAATAATGATTTTCAATTTAGTTGAATATTGTGAAATTGTTACTTCAATGCCTAATGAAATTGGGAATTACCACTCTGAAAGTATCTTGCCATTGGTTTGGTGCTACATTGTAATCGTCGGTCACCAAAATAACCTATTGGAATGTAAAATATTTCCACTGCCTAGTGATCATGGACCACAAAACATTGCGTACATTGTTTTGTATTGGATTAACTAACGAATATAACTGTTTTGGGACTCAATGAAACACAAACAATTTTCAAATTGAGTGTTCTACAACTATTTTGCTTGACGGGGGTTACATATCACTTGGAGCTGGAAATGGTGGAAAAAAAAGATAAAATAAAAAAAGTTATCTAGTATTCGTAGTAGTCCCATGAAAACTATTTGAAAAAGAGATTTTGACTGGAAAACTGTCATTTCTGTCAGCAGCAAGGCATTGATACTGTGGTGTTGTGACAATGCAATGTAATTAGTTTTTACATGTGGCATACCTTGAATTTTCAAGGGTTAATTAGTTGGCCTTTCCCATGTCCAGATGATACAGAAGTTTCTGATGTTCCTACTGTCTCAAATGTAAGGCAGGATCTTACAGAGTTTCAAGAAAAACACGCACATCTTGTTCTCTCTGCAGTCAAGGTACATATTTTGCCATCACAACTGAGAGAAAAGTTTATCTTAGTTCAGGAAGTGAATGTTTAGCCCATTAGCAAGTTTTTCCTAGGGTTTAAAATTAAGATTGTTGAATGACTGTCTTCAAACACGTGCAGAACTGAGATTATTCTCTAGGTGATTGAAAGATTTGGAAACACCTGTCACCTATTCATTCAACAAGATATCTTTCTCTGTTCCATTGTACTTATAGTATGGAGTAGGTTTATTTACTTTCATTTTTAACTGTTGAATTATATAATAGGTAAAAGGTTATAGAAAATAAGGGTATTTTTTCCTCTAATACCATTTTCTTTGAAGTACTGTGTCTGAAGTGCATTTGTCTAGTAATTGATTCTTTTATTCTTTATTGGAATCTCTGTCAACCAGATCTTAAATGGAACCCTTTTTCCATTATATAGTCAATTTATTTCTCTTAACTTATGCTTATGAGTGTCAAAAATGCCATGTTCCCTAAAGGTGACTTGCTGTGATCTCTCCTGTTTATCCTTTTAAGATACAATAATGATGTATTTATGAATTGCAACCATTGTTTTTTATTTTATTTTATTTGTTTCCATTGCTTTAGGACAACTTTATCTCTTCTCCAGAGTACATAAAAAAGGCTAAGATATTGCAGTACAAGATATTGCGTCTACTATGGGAACAATGCCCCAAACTAGTGTGAACTGAACCTTTTTCACCTATTTAAAAGTGTACCTCTCGGGCTGTTGGGCTGTATTGATGAAGTTCAGCATCTACTTTTGGAGTTGGCTATTTGCATTGTATTAGGATGAGATTAACAATCTTTTCTGAACCTAACTTGGGATAAAGCTAATCGAGTTTGGGAAACTAATTTCTATTGGATGGTAAGTGGGCTTTCCAATGAAACTAAACTAGGTGTAATACCGTGCTAGGTGCAAACTTAAAACCAGTTTGCATTGGTGATGCCCATATTATTTATTAGCTAGTGGGACCTTCCAATCTACTCTTTTATAGACTAATAAAACATGGACTAATTTAGAAGATCTTTACTAGGTGTCCAAAGTATAATTTGAAAAGTTATATTTCAGTTCTCAAAAAGATTTGATTCTTATTATTAAAACTGTGCTATTATTGATGGAAGCACTACCATTTAATCATGGCTTGTTTGGTAGCACTACTTGTCGACTTCCTGGAGGTGCCACATCAAATTTGTGTTGGCCAAGAAGTTGCTGATGTTTGGTGGTTTGGCTGATTTCCATCAGCAACCTCCTGCACAGCAACAGGAAGGTGCTTAATCCTGTAGGAGGTGAGGAGCTCTTGCACCAATGAGTTCCTGCAAGGAGTAAATATAAAACCACCATTCCTTTCAATACTCTCACTTTCTAGCAATATTACTCATAATTCTGGACTAAATTCTTACTTATGCTATGCAATATGCAGTTCTATTTAACTAATTTAAGTTTTAGTTTTAGTTTATGGTGTTTAGGAGAACCATTTTAAGAGTTTTTATGATGTTCTGATATTCGTTAATGGCTGCAAAGTTGAGTGTTCATAAGTTGGGTCGACTGTTCATATATACGGTTGACCCGTTTTTTTCCAATGTCACGATGACTAAGGTCAACCTGATTTACTCTATGTTTTAGTTAAAAATTATAGTATTAATTAATTTGGTCTACCGTACTTGCATTGTTTTCTATTTTCCCTTCATATATACGACCCTATATAGAAATTAAGTAGGTAGAAAATTATTCAATATATGATATTTTATGCATATTATTTACATTATATAACAATTTTTATTTTATAATTTTAGTTCAATCATGTTATTGACTCAATTTGGTTTCATGTCTAGTTTGGTCATTTCATAAATTTATACTTTTTTTTAGAATTTTTTTCCCGATCAAACTATTTCATGAAACTCCTTCCGAAACCAACTATATTATATACCTATTTGAATCTAATTCATATAATAAAGTTAATTCATTTTTTTATTCTGACAACTATCTCGATATTCAACTCTGCTTACTACGAGGCACATCTATCCTGCTGAACCTTTTTTTTACGATTTAATTATGAATCCTCCCTCTTCCTATATGTGAACAGACTAAGCCAAAGTTTCTAAATCTGAGTCCACTGGCTTTTTAGAGGATATGGTAGTCTCCTTTATTATCAGAAGGAATACATCATGGGATTAGTAATCATAGTTTTATTCTTACTTTTCTGGATCATAGTTTTACTAAACAAAACAGACTATTTCCTACTGCTCATTCTAGCTCCTTCTAGTTCCTTCCAATTTTGAAGCAGTGTTATCAAACTAGCTCAAAGTATTGTGGAACCTGGAGATGCTTCTTACTCTAAGCGCTGAATTGTGTAAAGATTAAGGGAATGTCTACTATTTTTTTCCCACATCATCTGATGTAGTTTTATGGGTTATATAAGTGGTCCACCTTTGTTCATGATTTGTAATGTACATAAAATGCAATTTCTCTTTGCTCTCAAAGAACCTATACAGGTGATGCTTTCAGCTGTACAGTTTAATTCCTTGATGTTTTCATTGAAATTTCTTCACACTACTGCTGCTTGTGAATATTTTGTTTCAGGAAATTTCAAAATTAAGATATGCATTGTGCCCACGCTTTATGAGAGAGAGGAAGTTTTGGAGGATATATTTTCTCATAGCCAACAATCATCTTGCACCGTAAGTAACTTGTCTCCATGGTAAAGACTCTAATAATACTTGTATGAAAATTTATATTTTTATTGTTTGTGTTGAAGCATGTTGATGCTCCATGGTTAGTGCCTATGGTGTCCCCTATTCTTTTATATTTTCTCTCTAGGCAAAAGTATAACTTTCATTAGTGCTTTAGGACATAAGGCAAGGAACTTTTGGTTTGATACAAAAGGCATGCAGTGTGGACTATTTTAAATGAATAAAAAATGTTATTGCTAAATGAACTCAGCCTGTTAACTCAGATTAGTTATGAATTGATAAACCAACTCAATTACAATTCATAAAAAAATCCTAAAGCCCAATTACGAGATAAAAGTCTATTATTATATTGATTGGCTCACAGAAAAGCAACACAAGGAGAACCACTTAAGGGGATGAAGAAGAAATAGAAAAATGAACCAGTGTGGTACAGTAGATAAAGCTATACTGCGGGAGAGAGAGATAAGAGGTTCTGCACATGGCTCCTTTTCTTTAACAAAATTAGTTATCTTAGCGATACTGAGAGAGAGACCTATATTATAGCCAAAGAAGATTTATCAATGATTACACAACGGACCCTGGACGTGAGCCGTTGCAGGCCTTGCAGACCAGAGACCACCAAACCAGCTCTGATACCATGTTAAACTTAACTTCTACCCAAAAGCTTAAACTTTTAGCTGGAGGGCATAACTTGTATATTAAGTGGCAACGGACTTTTATTTATAAAAAAAGTGGCAACGGACTTCACATTCTTTCGATGCGACATGCGAGATAACATTAACATTACCTTCCTATTTGCTCAAGTTTACTGCATTTTAAATACATTGCTAGGTTTTTCTTGAAAATTTATAAGTTATCTAGAACTTGAAATAGGAAGTGTGAAGACATTAATATGTGTGTGTATATATATATTTGTTTTCAGGAGTTCTTTATTGTATGGTTATTTTTTTGTACATAAAAACTGGTTAGCTTGTATACAATAACAAGAGTTAAGCGAAGTGTAAAGTTATCTACAGCTTAGGGTAAATGTCAGTGTGTCAGAAAAGAATATTTTAATAGTTGAAAAAGAAAAGAAGAAAACAAAATGATATATTAAGTTCCAAGATAAAAAGAAAGAAATATTGGAAGTAGTCTATCTTGAAACGGAGTCCTCAAAAGCATCCAATCAAGTCGTGCATAACAAAAGCTTGCTTGAAGTACATCTCTCTCTTGAGCTCATGTCTCGAATCTCAGTTTCTTTTTTGAAGAGTGAGAGGTATTTCATTCATTCTACTTGTGTTTATGGTTCTCTAATGCTTCCTCTTATGGTTTGCTTTAGGTTTGAAAAGCGTTATATGGAGGATGTTAAACTAAAAAACGCAGAACAAGCAAAAAATGATCAGGTGAATGAATCTTCTAATGCTGTGACTACTTCTAAGCCAGAGGTGAAGGGATCGAACTGGAAAAGTAAACCTTCAAGCTCCTCATCGATCGATCAGGACTTAGATGTTTTTCTCCTTGGGGATCTTGGAGACAGTGATGATGGCCCAGGTATATTGTAATCTTTCTGAGGGAATTAATTTCAAATATTATTATTATTATTTTTTTGTGCAACTCTTTCTCGCGAACTGAGAATGTTTTCTATGTTCTGTGGTTATGCCCCAATTTCCTGAAGGTAGAGTCTTGTGCCCACATACATCAATTTGAGTAAACCATGCCTGAGTAGACTCTGTGACACTACCCAAACTGCCAAAAATAGAAGTGGTGGGTGGGTTGGGTTGGGTTGGGGAGGAGGGAAGTGATGTTCTGTTTTGTTTGTCTTACCTTTGTTTTCTGTTGCATTGTTATCTATTCAGTTTGTGTCCTGCAATTTTCTTGTTACCATGGCTGTGTCTTGCTAGAGAGGAGAGAATAAACAATTTGAGTCAGATTTTTTTGGCCCGAGCCAAACCCATGAGACAACACATTAAAGTTTTGCTCATACGCACTCCAATGAAATTGTAGGAGTGGAGCAATCCGTTGGATCATAAAACTATAAATGAGGTGTCGTACCCTCATTGGTTGTTTAGTATAAGCCAAAAGTTTTTTACATAGAATTCTTGTATGAGAGAGAGAGAGAGAGAGAGAAGAGAGAGAGAAATGGATATGAGCCATGATTTTTTTAGCTTAGGTTAAGACACACCAATGAAAATGAAATCATTACACCACATTAAAATTTCACTCGTACCCACTTTAATGAATTTGTGGGAGCGGAGCAATTCGTTGGATCCATAATTTATTAATATGTCGCAACCTCATTGGTGACTTAACCTAAGCCAAATAGCTCTTGGCTTAGGCTCTTTGCTCTCTCTATGTGTGCGCACGTGCGTAAACACACATAAAGAATACGAGGCATGTTAATTTTGGTTTAGGTTAAGTTAAGCCAAGGATAACATGACATCTCATTAAAATATCATCCAATGAATTTGTGGGAGCGAAATGACTTGCTGGATCCAAAATTTTAATAAGGTGTCATCATGTTATTGGTGGCTTAACAAGCTCCTTGCTCTCTCTATATAAATCGAGAGAGGGGGAGGGAGAATTTTGACTCTACTACCTAATGATTTATCCAAATTTTCAGATGAGGGTGATGGGGGCTTTGAAGATGATTTGGACAAGATTGGGGATAGTTCGGTAAGCTCAGCTCATTTCTTTCAATTTTCAAGTACTTCACCCTTTGCCATTTACCTTTATATGCTTTGGCACCTGAGTCTGTATATATATATTTTTCTTCTTTCGAAAACACGGGATTGTGCGAATCTGGGTCAACGGATCATACTTTGGTCTAATTATATCTGATAAACCGATCTTCACTTAGCTTAATGGACTTCATCCCGTAATTGGTTTGAATATGCAGGATGACGAGAAAGATGAACAATCAAAGCATCCAAATTGAGTGCTGTAGAGGAGTTCATTGCCGCTCACCTCGAAGGAGGAAAGGCACTCGACTCGGGTGGTAAGAGACAATTATTGATATGTGTAGCACACAATGTCGATGATTATGCCATTCCGGTTAAAATTTTGTTTCTTCGAGTTTTTTTTTTCCGCTCTTATCCCTGCAATTTTTTGGGGTCAGTGTAAGGTCATTTATTTTTTGTTGGTTGAGATTGAACTCAATTGCATTTCATTCAATTATAGGGCTGTTCTTGCATCCTCAATTTTCTGCTCTCTTTTTTCACATTTATTTTTACTGTTGAAATTGAAGATTGTCATGTTATCTCTAAGCTTATAAGTATGTTTTTGGGTATTTAATTGCCTTGTGGTGGCTTACATCATTGTGTAAAAGGGAAAAGTACTTGTCCATGTACTACTCAAATTGACCCATTGCGGCAACTTTGTTTCTTAATTATAATAATAAAAAATTGCTCTAATATATTCATTCTCAGGTTTAAACTCTTAAAGACTTGTGCAAA
The DNA here is from genome assembly GCA_036897485.1 of Pelargonium nanum. NCBI lineage: Eukaryota > Viridiplantae > Streptophyta > Magnoliopsida > Geraniales > Geraniaceae > Pelargonium > Pelargonium nanum. The sequence continues at coordinate 4,931 of JAYMTF010000636.1, read as the reverse complement.
TTAGAGCTTACAAATTTAGGGTCGGCTTCATGTTGGTGAACCCTAACTCTTAACTCTACCCCTAAAGGGGGTTTGGGTTTCAGGCATAATATACACTTAATTTCGTGGATTAACCCAGCTCGACCCAACCCGATCTGAATTTTTACATGATGAACCATAACCGGTTAACTCCAGGTTGAGTTACCGCCAGGTGTCGGGTACCCGTGGGTCTGGTTCATCATGTAAACTTTTATGCTCCCCAAATGTTACAAATAAAATTGACATCATGGAGATATGACTACGAGTATTTATCTAATTACGAGAGACGTCCACATGGATCGATGGAACACGAGCATGGAATGAAACCTCTAGATTAGGAGTCCAGAGGCTAATGCGAGTCCACCCAAGGAAAGGTCGTTTAGGAAAATGATTACCCAAAGCCAATGAGCTCTGCCCTAAGAATCCTACCTTAAAAGATCAACCAAGGATGCCACGACAAAGTTGTCCAAGCAAGAAAGTTAAAAGACACGTTTTCGAGCCAAGGAGGGATACCCCGAGACTAAGGACTCGCACTGCAAGGTAGGCCAATGCACCGCAACGTAGGCTCGCGTCACAATGTGAAGGTTTGTCTCCATTAGGTTAAGTCTTGCCTGAGCGCCACACTCCTTTCGCCTAGACAAGTGCCACAACACCAGGACGCACACTCTTTGCTCCTACGCGCCTCACACCATCTCTTTACATCATTCCTTGCACCCTATAAATCACAAGCTAAGCACACCAACACGTTCGCTCATGCCTTATGCACAAGAAAGAAGGTACTCGCGCCGAGAATCTTACGCCTAAAGGTTAATGGACGACAATAGTTCATGATGGAAGTTAGTGTCCAAGGAAACCTGCGCCTGCCTCAACCATACCAAGCCTCTAGGAGGTCACTCAGTTTGTTCTTGGATTGCTAAAGTTGTATCATTTAGTGTTCTTAAGTTTGAGATTTATCAATTATGATTAGTGAATGATTTTCATACTTCAAAATGAAATTTTGTGTTTGCATGAGATTTTGACCTTGCTAATGATCCGTGTGCATGTGTCTCATTACTTAACCACATAATTTAGTTAGAATTAGTTTTGTTCTCACTTTAAAGCAAAATTCTTGGGATGAGGATATTAGGAAATGATTTAAGTTGTTCATGATTCATTTGTGACTTTTCAAGGCCACTCTTTGGATTAATGTCCTTAGTTCACCATGTTTGAGCCTCTTTTTTTTTTTTATTTCATTTCATCCGCGTAACGAGTGTTATATCCGCGTGTGAGGATATGATCATTCACTATGGCCAAACGAGTGTTATATTCGCGAGTGAGGGTATGATCATGCACTATAGCCAAACAACCAAACTAACATTTAGCTCATACAAGTACAAACAAAAACCTGATAAGAGCATATTGTTCGTTTGATCTTATCTCATTTCATTGAAACTATTACACATGCGAGTTTGCAAGCAAGACCAGAATAAAAATTAAAGAAACGAGCATATTATTCACACAAACTATTGATGATTCGTAAATTTTAGTGATAGTAGCTGCTGGAAGAAATAGGCACGCATCATAATATCTAAAAAGTTATTCAAATATCTAGATCTTTTTATGAGGTGATTCCAACGATTGATAGAATAATTACCTCAATACGTAACTTTTCAATAGTTGAAGTCACTTTAGTTATCCTCGACATAGTCTCGCCTCTATCAGATTCCACTTGAGCTTTGTGTATCTCTAACGGCGTAAAAAATAAAGGAATATTTCTCCACGATCTCTTCATCCAAAGTGATAGCTTCAATGGTAGCTAGGGATATTAAGACAATACTTGAAGAGATAAATAAACTAAGAGGGAGGACTTGGAGGTGCTAAATAGGAATAACAAACTCTCACCTTATTCGAAATTACCAAACAAACAAAGGTCATCCTCTAGATTATGCACCTTCGATTTCTGGTCTGATTCTAGAATCTGATGGGGGCTTCAAGGGATAATCAGCCGGTGGAGGTTGGCAACTTCTTCATTATAATATCGTTCTGGCTCATAACTTTTTCTCCTTACATTGCACCTCCCCCTTGAAGCTGAAGCCTTAGCCTTAGCCTTAGCCTTACTCTCGGGTCTATCGTTTTGTCTTCACTATCGATGTTTTCAGGCTTTATTCCTTACGGATTGCTCTGATCTTTTCAGGTGGATTAGGGCAAGAGCTATAGCGGACGCTAGCTGCAAATATGTGCTTGATGATATTTTGTTTTTGTTGATCCTTTTTTTTGTAAAACAGCAGTGATGCATAAAGGTTAGCCACTTTTGGTAGAACAGGGAACTCTAGACTGGCTTTATCCTTCTTTTTGTAATGCATCCTTTTGTATGAATTCTGATAATCGATGATAATGAAGCTAGTGGTTTTTGTAGAAAAAATATATAGTGAGCAAAGCATAAAATGACACGTAAATAATTTTTTTAAGTATTATAATCAAAAGCATAATAGTACATACACGAAAATAAATGTAGCAATAAGAATACCTTCACTATTTTATGTAAATTTAAGCCTTAGCAGTGTGAAATCCATATATTTCGACTGGAGAAAATTTGTTAGCTCAACAGTACCACATGCTGAAAGCGGAATATTTTCCGCCAAAGGTTGAAGTTATTTTACAAAATGAGATGCCTACAGATATCTACATCATTGTATCTGGAGCAGTGACCTATTGCTTTCAAAATTTCATACCATATATAATATCATATGCAATATCTTAAATCAGTGCAAAATTGCAGACGTGATAATATACAAAAATGGAATCGAACAGGTACGTAGTGTCAACAGTATATAATTTAAATACAAAGGAGCTTTATACCTGTAGATTAGATATAGCTGATCTTCCAATGTTTATCTGCAAATACTTAAAATATAGCAATGCCAACATGGTTATATAATTCAGGTCTTTAAGATTATATAGTAACTAAACGGGCATATGAAGATGTTCATTAGCCCAAATTTAACACTATCTAAGATCACTAATCCAACTAGGGTACCTCAAAAGGCAGAAATTAGATATGAGATGTGACAAATGTGAAATTCAATGAAATAGAGTAAACATAGAGAAGCTACAAGTCACACATTACTGTAAAAAGGGAATATAATGCACGTAAAACACAATTCTAGAATGATTCAAAAGGCAGTATCCTTTACCACAAAAATTTATGAAGGTAAAGAAAAAAAGCTCGAAACCTGCCATTAAGCGAAATGCTCAAAACAAGAATTTATATCACTACAAAGTCCTCTTATGATGATATGAAATCACATGTACAAATGATATCTTTGACAAGCACCCACTGCAGAAGTTGCACAGTGAACTGCTTTTCTTCACGAAGTAGGATGATTTTGTCTCCATAAACTTCCATCAACAGCCTGTGGAAACAATTAAAAAACAGGTCAACATATCATTGAAACTAAAGCAAATTCATCAAAACATCTTCTGGTTCAGTTAACAACACATTTAATGGGTAAAATAATAAATTGTATTGGTTTAAAGAATCACAATAGAGGTTGATACATATTCACTGTTTGATAATATATACAGCTATAACAATCATATTCACTGTTATACAATGATGGTTGAGCTCATCTAGAAGTTGTATAGAAAAGAATGCTACATATTCACTGTTTGATAATATATACAGCTATAACAATCAAGTACGCTAAACTGATACTCTTAGGCAATAGTTACAGCCCATTAGCACTCCATATAATAAACATTTGATCAAATTCACTCATAACAACTTCCTAAATAAACGTTAATCTACTAATGATAAATCACCTTTACTTGATAGTATTTATCATTACAACAAAAACAGCGCAGAATGATTAGCACTCAATATAATAAACGTTTGATCAAATTCACTTATAACAGCTTCCTATATAAACGTTAATCTACTCATGATAGATCACCTTTACTTGATAATATTTATCGCTACAACAAAAACAGTGCAGAATGACTCAAGCACATTATATTTTGCATGTGGAAACAAATAATTACTTAGCATGTATCTTCTTTCAATAGAAAAGTATGGTTCTCTGTCCTATGCAAAACAACTATTATTGTGAAATCCACCTGATGATGAAAAATGCTAGGAATGTCTTCACACAAAAAAATCCTAGGCGCACCAGCTTGTTAATACAAAGTTCAACGCGGAAAGGTATTTCTAGAACCTAGTACTAGCTTTACAGGACTTCAGCCCATGTTTTTGAGATACTGAGATTCACAATTTTTGCAAATCAGTTCGGATCATTGTCAAAAAGAATTCTGTATAACATTATTAGCAAAAACTTATTGTCTTGAAGCGAAGTTAGAAACACTACTATGACGGAGTCCTTAAATTCAAAGGTGCAAGGTTTTCTTTTAAGTATGTCTTGTAAGCAAAGGGTTTTTGGTTCAATAGATTAAAAAGTCCGCGTTTTGGGGCTAGAGATCCCACTATCCAGTTTTTACTTGATAATTGAATCCTCCTTTCTAAGCCCCCTATAATTGTGCAAGACTAGGGCTCTCTCTCCATTTACACCACAGTCACCAGTTTAGCTCTACTTTCCTTGTCAACAGAAAAAAGCCTCTTTATCTTTACTGTATTCTTTTAATAAAAGCTTTCCTTGGCTATATTAGAAATCTTGGATTCAACATATTCTATTGACAAAGAACTTTTATTTTACTCAGGTATACCCTTTTTACTGAACCAAAATATGAAAAGCAGGGACAAAAAGCCGATACAACATAAAGCAACCTTTGCTATATAACCCCTCAAAAGATCCCTTATTGGGGGAGTACCTGCGAACTAATTATACGTACATATTGTTAAATTCAATACAAATATTCCGATACCAAATTCACATTATACGCAAGAATAGCACCTAAACTACTAAAGATAAGAGGTACCA
>JAYMTF010000635.1:0-32364 GCA_036897485.1 Pelargonium nanum | reverse complement strand
TGACACCTCATTTAATTTCATCCATACCCACCCAAGTGAATTGGTGGGAGTGGAGCAACCCGCCCAGATCCAATAATTTTAATGAGATGTCATCATCTCATTGATGGCTTAGATTAAACCAAAAATATTTTGGCTTAGAATTCTCAACATATATACATATAACAATAACATAACATAACATGAATGAAGGTATTGATACGTACTGAAAAGGATTGAAATATGGGTGTGTTAGATTTTTAGTGGTTAAGAATCATGCTTTATTTTATCATATGTTGTGCTTGTATTTTTAAAAAATCCGAATCTATAGATAGGAAGGCTATCCACAAAACCCATAAAGAAAGAGAATAATGGAGAATACAAGGCTGCAAAAATATGATGCCAATTCTTTTATTATGTCATCCCTCTTTTTTCAAGTTCCATGAGTTTGAACATTTGGTATGTAAATTTAATAATTTTTATACATGGTCACTAATTATAATTTTGGTCCAAATTCGGAGATATGAAATTTAATTCGGTCAAATTTTGTACCTGACCATATCAAATTCATCCTGCAAAAATACATTTTCAACAGACAAATTTATTCAATTAACACTAAAATTTCAAATTTTATTTAATTTAATCCCTTTCGGACCGATTTAGATTTCTTCGTACCAATCCAAATCCAATGCACAATTTGAATTACCAATTTTGTTGGTTTACTCCCTTAACTCAAATGATTTTACAAAGTGAATAATACAATAAATATTAAATTTTATCTTTATGGTATAATCTCATTCCATTAAACTCAATGAATTTCAAACGCATTCGACACGTGTAACGTGATACTGCTGCATAATGCTCATCTTAAGTGGTTGTTCGGTTCATCTATTTCTTTCCTACAAAACAAAGTTTTATAGACATTTGACCTAAAAGATGTTTGGCTGTTGAGTCATTGTAGCACCGACTTCCAGACTTTTACTCCCATAGGAAGTGAGAGGCTCTTGTGGGAGCTACGGTAGCTCATGTGGGAGCTACGGTAGCTCATGTGAAAAATCTCCACTCAAAATACCCTTTATACTCTTGCTCTATCTCTAGTACCAATCTTGAGCTCCAGATCAATCTAACACGAAACAGAGAGGCTCGATCATGTAGAAAGTCGACCACCGACTCAACGAAATTCAAACGCATACGACACGTGTAATGCGATATTCCTTCATAGTGCACACCATAACACAACCCAAACAAAACGGACCAAAAACGGTCTTTGAAATAAAAATCAGAAACGGCCAAACTTACGGACGGAACTCCCGAAGAGGACGAAGGTGGTGACACGTGGCAGGTACCAATCGTTCTTCTTTTTAACGCACGCACCTTCCATTTTCACTCTGGTTAAACAAATCTAACTCCTCCAGAGGAGAGGACTCAAAACGCATCGTTTTGTGCGGTGGTGTTGGGTTTGGTTCTCTCCTCTCTCTCTCGCTCACACTCATCTTTAATTCTCTGTATCAGTTTCTGCTTCTTCTGTGCTTTTTTGGCCGTTGCATGTAGTTCTTGCTTTTTTGCTCTCTCTCGCTCTCTCAATTCTTCACCATGGCTGCGAAGAAGCTCTGCGAGACCTTCTCGAAGAGCTTGATCGACGAGGTCCACCGATGGGGCTGCATGAAGCAGACTGGGGTCACTCTCAGGTACATGATGGATTTCAAGCCAGGGGACCGGAATTTGCTCATCTCCGCACAGTTTCTCCACAAGGAGCTCCCTATCAGAATCGCCAGGAGAGCCATCGAACTCGAGAGCCTCCCTTGCGGCTTATCCGAGAAACCTGCTGTTCTCAAGGTAACCAGCTCTCTTCCTTCTTTGTGCTGTTCGTTTCTGGATTTTTGACTTGGAAAATGGAATTCTCTGCTGGTTGGTTTGAGACTCTGTGGTTGTCACTGAACCTGTTTTACATTTTTTTCTTGTAATTTTTGTAGCATTTTCATTTCTCTGATCAATTCTGGAATCTAGGATATGGAATCGGTTTTCATCTTCTCGATCCTTCTGCAGGAAATTGCTGCTCTACGACTTGTTTATGAGCTGTCCGAGACTATGAGATTGTTAATAGAACATGATGGATTAGACATTTATTATTATATATTTTTATCTATTGTTTTCTTCACACTAGGCAAAACTGCAAAAGGAGAATTAAGAAGATCCGTTTTACTTGGTTCAGAAATTTGAATATTATATACTAATATGAATACATGTGAAGATTCCTGCAAAGTGTGTATTGATCTTAAGACATTTTTGCAGTCTGTTATAGTAGTAGATTCCTTCTGTTTAATTCTTATTTTTTTCAAAATTTGATGCATGATGGCTATTTTGTGATGCTTGAAAGGGAGATTCTGAACTTCTGTTTTTTAAAAAAATTGATTTGATTAGTTAGGCACTTTTGGTATCAGGTACCAATTAGTTAGGATCTTTCAATTTGACTATTTATTTCATTGAATAAATTATTAGGTTTGGCTTGGTAAATAGTAGAAAATGCCTTTTTCTTCTCTAAAATTCTTTTAATAGTTTTTCTTTTTTGAGAGAATAAACCGGTTTTTTATTTTATGCTTTCAAATTTAAGAAAAAGCATTTAAATAACGTCAGCCACATGGGTCTTGAATTGATTGCTGCTAATTTTCTTGTGTATAAGAATGTCCTAATTAGTTATGCTTCGTCAGCAGTGTTTTTTTTGTCGTGATTCTGACTTTTCCAGTGATTAGCGAGGGAAGGGGCTTATAACTGTGTTGTTTTGTGTCTAGATAACTGATGAAGGGTTGAATTTCAGACAGCAGCTGTTCATTTCATGTTAATTTCTTTCTTTTTAGGTGCGGGATTGGTATTTGGATTCTTTTCGTGATCTGAGATCTTTTCCTGAGATCAAAGATATTAATGACGAGAGGGAGTTTACAGAAATGATCAAGGCAATTAAGGTGAGACACAACAATGTGGTTCCCACAATGGCATTGGGTGTTCAGCAATTAAAGAAAGGCTTGAAACAACCAAAGATCTATTACGAGGACCTTGATGAGATTCAGCAGTTCTTGGATCGTTTTTACATGTCAAGAATCGGGATTCGCATGCTTATCGGTTAGCACAAGTTCATTTGCCTTTTTAATTTGGATGAAGTTAGTAGTTGGCCAGTTGCTTTATTTATATCTGCTGTGTTTCATTTCATCAATAATTTTGTTATTGGTATTGCGAATGGGGATTAAAAGCTCTATATATGCTTCAAATTTGGTGATACTCAGGGCAGCACGTGGAGTTGCATAATCCTAATCCCCCTCCTCATTGTGTGGGTTATATACATTTAAAAATGTCCCCTATGGAGGTAGCACGGAATGCTAGTGAGGATGCACGTGCTATTTGTATGCGAGAGTATGGCAGTGCCCCCGATGTTCGTATATATGGGGATCCAAACTTTACGTTCCCGTAAGCACTTCAATCCTAGTGCTTTATCAGTTGTTGGAAACAGATATAGCTATTACTTTCTTTTCCATACAATATTTATGTTGTTTTCTTTTGTAACAGTTATGTTCCTTCGCATTTGCATCTCATGGTGTTTGAATTAGTGAAGAATTCCTTGCGTGCCGTCCAAGAGCGGTTTATGGACTCTGACAAAGTTGCACCTCCTGTTAGGATAATAGTGGCAGATGGAATAGAGGATGTTACTATTAAGGTATTATCTGCTCCCTCGCGTGTGTGTATCCTTTTCCTGTAGTTCATGCTATTCATGAGGTTCATAGAAAACTGTACAAGTAGCTTCTTGTTTTAGTAAAGGATATGAGATGCTTCCACCAGGTATCTGTGTTGCTTTAGTTTGTGTTACTGAGGCAATGTTTAATTGGTTTAATCTGACTGGTTCCTAGGTCTCAGATGAGGGTGGTGGTATACCAAGAAGTGGCCTTCCCAAAATTTTCACATACCTTTACACTACTGCAAAAAATCCACTGGACGAACAGACTGATCTCGGAACAGGTGATGGAATTATAATGGCTGGATATGGTTATGGGCTTCCAATTAGTCGCTTGTATGCACGGTACTTTGGCGGGGATCTACAAATTATCTCTATGGAAGGATATGGTGAGTTGAATACTATCCAAATCTGTCGAATTCAGAACGTCTTGAACATTTAGTGCCTTCCAATAACCAGGGAACAGTTCATCTTTAACCATTAAAATAGTCAGTGCTATAGTATTTTGATACATGATATACATCCCTGAGCTGAACAACTCATGGAAACCTTTCGGTGTACCTTCATGGTTAATTGGTTGCTTGTCCTATTCTTTTGAGCCTAACTTAGATAGCAGTTGGATTAAAAAAAATTTGATGGGAATCAAGAATCAGAATGAATTCCAATTTATTAGGTTTGTATTAAGACTTTTTGGTCATGAGATTGGTTTCAGAATGAGAATCTCATTTTCATTATTGATTCCCATTCCCATTCCATTTTATTAATCTAAAGGCTACCTTAAAATATTAATTCTACAATGATTCTCCATGCAATATCCTAGTAAAATAGCATTAAAACTTATCGTAGAGCAAGATAGGATTTACAAATTATAGCACTCCCTCCATCCCAAAACTAAGGTCTTGATTTTCTTTTAGAAAAAAAGTGAAAAACTAAGGAAAAGTTAGTCAGTTTTGTACATTTTCTCTTGTATCCCAAGAACATGTCTTGTAGCAAACTCAAGGAATACTAACTAATTATAGGGATATTATTAGTAATTCATGCATACCTAACTTCCTAAAGAGGAAAGAGGACACTCATTTTGGAACATATTAAAGACAAATAGGACACTCATTTTGGAACATATTAAAAGACAAATAGGACACTCATGTTGGTCTGGAGGGAGTTATTTGTTTTCTTTTCCATTCGACTGAGTTGCAGCTAAATGCACTAGTGTATTGTTTTTTTATACCTAACAGTGGCAATTCATTAGAAGTGGAGAAATCTTTTTATCACGCGCGCACGCACACACACATATATATAGGGCTTTACTATGGTATCCTTAATACCACCAGTTCATCTTCAAAGATTCTGTTGTGAAAATTTATTGATAGGGCCACAAGATTATGAGGGGAGAGCTAAATCCATAAATAAGAATGCCAAGTTTATCTTCTAAATTCTAACATATGTTCAGATTTTATGAAATTTGCAAATTTTAATGTTAGTTGTGGTATATCTAAAATGTCATGCTAGTGAATCATCCCAATTTCTTATATGATCCCATCTCATGGATCTGTTTAGCTACATTGAAAATATCCTCGTGTATAAGAATATTTCCATTGCGTGTGTGCAGGGACTGATGCATATCTTCACTTATCTCGTTTGGGAGATTCACAAGAACCGCTTCCATAAATGTTGCCTGCCATGAATGTAGGTCTGTGGCTCCAAACTCAAACATACGTTGAAGTTGTCATAATCAATTCATGGCGAATACTACACATGAAAACATGGCCCCTTGGATATAGGAGGGAAACATTGCTGTCAATTTTTAGTTTTTCTTGTATATTTCTTGTTGTACGTACTAGTTCAAGTACAAGATGATAATTCACCGATTCCCTAAACTGAGCTTTGGACTATCCTCGTGTCATCTACTAGTGAGTGAGTTCCCTACATGCTCCTCCTCCTTTCCAACCAACTTAGCCGAAGTCGCGTTTTGTCACTTCGCTTTGCTCTGGTATATTTTGGAAGGAAAAGGAAGGAAATAGGTCAACTGCATGCTAGAGCGTGTGTGTAGGTAGACAAAGGAGAATTAGGATGGGATGGCAAGCATGAATGCAACCATTTGACATGCTAATGCATTGACAGAATGAGGATATTATCTTTTATGATTTGGTTGCTTATATGAATTAATTTTCAGACCATTTTGTGTAGTAGTAACTTTTCATTTTATTCATGCACATAACTACCCGTTCTACAGGAGAAAGAAAATGAAACAAATCTATTTTCTAAACTTCAGAGTGGAAATCTGAGAATAACTTCTGTTCAAAGTAGATTACTAACCATGGCAGTTTCAGTCAGTCATCAAAAGTTTCTGGCACATGATCGTTCCCTTGAACTGGAGAAAAGGGTGGTGCAGCAGTTGTTTTCTCTCCGCGGAAGTCATTTTGAGGAATCCGAAAGAGCCAGTCCATGATTCAATAGCATGAGGAACAGCGGGCAGAACCAGTTTCTCTACTCCCATCTCCTTGAGTTGCTTTTCCAGCTCGTGCATCAAAATCCTGCACATCCCGAGTCCACGATGCTCAAAACCGGTGCCAACGAGAGGTATCTCCGCCACTTTCTTCCCGTAGATCCTCACATTAGCTGCACTTGTCAATACACCATTTTTCTCCAAAACCACTGTGTAGAACCCTTGGTAATCAGCATGTTTAGGGTCTTCCGAGATTCTACTATAAATAGCATCCTCAATTATGTCTCTTCCTGTAGAAGCATCCTTTAGAGGCTCGAAACATTCATGCATCAAACCAAGAGCACCACTGAGCTTCTCGGTAACTTTAGCATCATTAAAATTAGATTTTGTCGACTTAAGCAGTGTCCAAGTTAGATTGTTCACACCCAGAGAAAGAACAATTGGTTTGCCTATAAGCTCATGGAGGCATGCTTGTATCTTTTCACATTCTTTGCTGCAGGACCATTTTTCACCTGAATTTGCTTCCGAATCAAGACACCCAGCGTGATGCTTCCTTTCGCACTGACAGCATGTGAAAATGCTGCTACCCGAGACGCACTTCTGGCTACAAACTGCGCAACAACACGAGGAGCAGAACCAGTCTCCTTGCGGGATCTCCTCCAAGCCAATGCAGGTGGCGTGGAACGAAGATGCGCACTGATGACAAAGTATCAAATCTCCCTCAATTTGACAAACTGAACAAACGTCTCCATCGACACGACTCATCCTGTGATCTTTTGTATGTATCCCGTCTTCCTTACACTTACCCTTGAGTTCATTTTGCAGCTCGAAGAGAGACCTCCCGTCTTCGAGAATAATATTAGCAGCCGGTCTGTGGTTCGTGCTACCCGCATGATCCTCAAACTTGCTGAGAGTAAACACCTTGTCGCAACACATGCACTTGATCCCGTCACGAGTCACCCACCCTTCTTTCAGCTTACTGTCGCCCTTCCTGCTCCTGTAATACACCGGAGCCATCGGCGCCACCAGATTGTTATCAATGAGCTGAGAAATGTTTGTGATTCTAGAATGGCTTTTAGTCTCCCCAACTTTCCTCCTTTTGCTTTTTGGAAACCCTAAATCACCTTCTTGATATTGAATACACAACTGTGATTGCATATCATGAGCATCATTGTTTTCTTCAACCTTGACGAGCCCTGCTGTGATAAGGAACCTGCAGGCGTTTGCTAGCGATAGAAACGCCCTGGAGTCATGGGGCGGAGGAGGGCGGTAATGCAGTTCTAGTCTCTTTTTCCCGGCCGAGGACTTGTCTACATCAAACAAGTCCCACCCATGAAACAGAAGATGGTTCTTTACTCGTAAAGCAACTTTCCGACCAGCTGCACTTTGTTGCACAGCCTCGGAAAACCCATCCCATTCGAACACTGCCTTAGGGTCGTGCCTCGGGTTCACAGCGAACCTGAGGCACCTCTTCTTGCTCCACTCCTCTTCGGTTTCTCCTACAGCAAATTTAGAACTCTGAACCTTCTTGTCCTCTACTGATTTAGAATTAGGACTGATTTTGGCATTAGGAACTGCTACTTCTGGAACCTTCTCCTCCAGCATTGTTACTGGTGGAACCTTCTTTTTTGCTTCGGGATTGCGAACCAAGTCCTGACAGATCTTCCGGAGGGAGTAATAGACCTTGCGCTTGGGCGAGGTGTATCGGAACTTGTTCAATCCATTTTTGAGCTCAATTTTCCATCTCAGATAAGCTAGATGCTTCCTGATCTTTTCCTGCAGCTTGCCTGGAGGCTCCAGGGCACTCCCATTTGCATATTGCGCCACTGCAACCGGGTAAAACTCAGCCTCCATGAACATGTCAACCTCCTCCCATTCCCGGGCCGCCTCCGCCGCCTCTTGCCGGTGGTCTGATCTGCTGGCATTGGGGAAAACCAAGGGCAGGTTAGGGTTGTCAAAATAGTTTTTGTGAAATTCTATGCAGCCGTTGTCAAAATAGTTAGGGTTAGAGAGGGCTTTTTTCGGCGTGTGGGGATCGTCAAAATAGTTGCTGTTGTTGTTGTGAAATTCTAAGCAGCCGTTAGGGTTAGAGAGGGCTTTTTGGTGGAAGGCATTGCTTGTTGAGGAGAAAAGAGAAAAACTTGGCCACATGCTTCTCTTAGGGTTAGGGTTTATGGGAGAAGGAGAAACAGGTCTGTGTTCCTTCACACACACGGAAAGGAAAGCAGAAACTACCAAAGCCGTTGTAGTTTTATGAAAACTATGTCAAATAATAACTAAGAGATAATAATCAAATTAAAATATAACTCTTTGGTTCTTATCAGTATCTCCTTATTTGAAATAATAGGTATCGATAATTAGTATATTCTCACTTTAAATCACAATCTCATCTTGTTTCAACTTGCATTAGTGAAAACCACGTGTAGCTTTATAGTATTTATACGACGTTCTCAAAATAATGCAACATCAGCATATGTTATCATCAATATATATTATGGAATTAGGTAGATCAAAGTCATTTATGGAGCAAACTCGGGAAGGTGAAGAGTTTGCTATCAGGGAAGACTTGAGCTGGTTTAAAAACAATGGTTGGCTGCGACTTGTCGTTGAATTCGATGCCTCTACTATCATTTTGGCTCTTCGGGATAAGGAGCCGGGATGGTTCGACATTTTGATAGTTGTTTTTTTATTGGTGGCAATGTGAATCAGATAACTCATGTTTAGCTAAGTTAGTCAATTCTGTGTTGATTGTGAGACTTTGAGACTTAATAGCTCCAATGTATATATTGCTTTTCTTCTTTAGATTAATGATATATTAGTCGTATTGATATTAAAAAATGTAGTTGAGTTCAAATTAAGAAATGCATCATGTACTTGGTTGGATATCAAGAGCAGGCGTAGTTACAAAAACTCTAACCGACTCTCAAAATGGCAAAAAGAGAAAACTAGAACGACTCTCCTTGCCAACCCAATTTGATATGAATTTGGTGTGTTCAAATATAAGTAATTCATTTATCTTGGATTTATTCTAGGTTTTACTTGTTTGTACATAATTAATAGTGTGTCTTTGATTCATATTAGATTATTAGGTGTGAAGTTCAATTTTAAATTTTGTGAGTAGCTATAAACTTGGATTGATTTGATTAAAGAAATGTTAACATGCAACTTCTTTGAACATGTAATTTACTTTGTTAAAAGAATTTAATCTTTTAATTCACTAATTATATTGTTAGACTGCTTCAAGAAGACGAGTTAAATTTCTTGATCAATCGCTTCAACAATGTAAGGGAAACATGTTAGTCGTCTTCATCATTGATCTTGTCAGGTTTTCTGCATTTCTTCTCGTCCAACTAACACTTCAGCTAGACAATGTGCAACACAAACTTTTCATATTTTCTCTTTCCTCCTTTTGTTCTAGAAGTAAGCTTCAACATCTTTAGGATGTCAAACGGAGTCTGAGCGTGATATAACTTAAAATTAAAGGTGATAATCGCGGGCCCGTTTCGAAAACCTCATGGTTAAGATAAAAAAGAAAACGGAGCTCTAGAACAGCTTTTGATTCAAGGGGTCTTCTATAGTACTTCCACATTCACATTGAGTACAAAATTGGTTTACATTACTGCATAGGTATGTAATGTACATATTCAAGTGCATGAAACAGAGAAATTTTCTGATATACATTTTGGAGGATTCATATTATCATTTGCTCACAAATCAAACCTACCAATAATCTTTACATGAACACTCTCCGTTTAGGAAATGATGGAATCGGTTCCTATCTCTTACAATTATTTCCCGGTCATAAACCCGCGATATGAGCTTACTCGCAACATGACAGTCTTTGCATACTCGCAAGTTCTTTGATATGCGTATAGTTTCACCGGGTTTTGTCTTGAGCAGTCCGAACGCTATGGCTAGCTTCTCGCTGTGGTAGTATAACGGGTTCTCCTTTTCCTCCTCGTCAAGATCGTGCAACACTCCATCCGTTTCGGGAACATATCCAACGGATCTTATACGTTCCAGCATCTCATCCACTTTGGCGTATATTTCTTTTGCTCGAGGATGTGCCATTCCTCCCGCTATGAACTCGTCAACAACACCCTCCATTTCAATCATGGAGAACCCGGGAGTCTTCTTAACTCTCCGGTCATTCATCAGTTTCCTCATGTTAGCAACGTCTTCCCATCTACCCGCGCTGGCGTACAAATTAGCTAAAAGCACGTAGCGCCCGCTGTTATTGGGCTCTAGTTCGATTACTTTCTTCCCTATTTGCTCCCCCAACTCAATGTTTCCGTGGATTTTGCAAGCTCCGAGAAGGGCACCTAACACGCCCACGTCGGGACTCATGGGCATCTCGTCTATGAGCTCTCTTGCTTCCTCCAGCAATCCCGCTCTTCCAAGCAAATCAACCATGCATCCGAAATGCTCTGTTCGGGGCTCAATCCCGTGAACTTCCACCATGTAACGGAAGTAGTAGCGCCCCTCTTCAACTAACCCCGAATGAGCACACGCGCTGAGGATGTTCACAAAAGTTATGTTGTCCGGAGCAACCTTCTCTTGCTCCATTTTCTTGAATAGCTCAATTGCAGCCTCTCCTTTCCCGTGCATTGCCAGCCCTCCGATCATGCAGTTCCACGAAGAAATCCCCCTCCGACGCAGCCCATTGAAAACCTCAAAAGCCTTGTCCAAGCACCCACATTTGCAATACATGTCAATGATCGTCGTTGCAAGTTTGGAGTCGAGTTCTATCTCGCTCTTCTTAACATTTCCATGAATCCACTTCCCGAGCTCTAGAGCTCCCAAACCCGTGCAAGCAGATAACATACTCGCTGCCACAAATTTATCCAATGCCACATTCTCTGCTCGCATCCTATCGAACAAAGCAAAGGCTTCATGAAACCGGTTGCTCTGCACATAAGCAGCAATCATCGCATTCCACGAAACAGAATTCCTCTCCGGCATCATCTCAAAAACCCGAAAAGCCTCGTCAACGAATCCACACTGAGCATACCCAGTAATCAAAGTGGTCCAAGACACAACATCTCGGCTTGGCATTTTGTCGAACACCTTCCGTGCTTCCTCCAAAGATTGGAAATTTACATACATGTGAATCAAATTGTTGAGCGAAAACTTATCCGAACCGAACCCGAGTTTCAAAACATGGGCATGAACCTGCCTACCTTCTTCCATGGCTCCATCGACACAACAAGCTCTTATAACAGCCGGGAAGGTAAAATTGTTGGGCGTAACAGAGTCTTGCAACAATCTTATGTAGAGAAGAATACACTTCCTGGGGTGTTCCCACTGCAAGAATGCTCTCATAATGGTGTTATATATGAACGCATCTGGGTGGGGCATTTTGTCGAACACCTGAAGTGCATAACCCAAGTCGCCATTTTTGGAGAGAGCGCAAAACTTGACGACACGGCCCATGGTATTGTTGTCGGAGGAGAGACCGAGGCGGATGATTTGGGAGTGGTGCTGCTTGAGCTTGGCCATGGATGAGCAGGATTCGAGGTTGAGGTGTACGGAATGTTGGGGCTTGGAGGAGGTTGGAGATGGAGTCGCTTGAAGTTGAACAAGCTTGAGTGAGGCCATTGCGTCTCTATCTTGGAGTAACTCACAAGTGAGAGCCACTTATCAACATATATATATAGAGAAAAAAAATCTCGGTTTATTGGCTCAACCTGATATAAACTCATTCATTAATACCCATATTCGCTCCAATAAATTTTTGAGCGCAAAGCGTTCGTCTAGATTCATTTCGTTTGTCTCTTAGCTGAAACTCCGCGCAATAGTTTCTGTTGGAGATTACTAGATTTCATTACGTCTCTATTGGGCTTGTTACATAGCAAACCATGGCCCGCGAAGCTTAAATTTACCATTTCAACTATTGGTGGCAATCTCAAGGCAGTAAATACTAATCAGAATTCGACTCAAAGGATTCGAGTCCGTTCGCATCTCAAGGTCGCAGGTCGTATCGGGTGGGATTATACTTTTCGTACATAAATGTGGTAATTCGTGTTCGTTTATCCGATCCGATAATAAAAATTACAATATAATTTTGACTCAAAAGTTTGTCGGTCTGGATTTTGGATGCTCGCGGATTCAAGTTCAAATTGTAGACTCTAATTTGAACCACAATCCTAGAGACCAATTTGGTAGTTAGGGATAGCAATTTGTGTTCATATGAGCGTGTTCGTGTTGAAAATTTAGTATTACGTTAAATAGATAAACTCAAAATTGATCTTATCATTAAACAAGTTAAATAATAAATACCTGTTTATGAGCGAGTTGACACAATTAGCACGTTTAAACAATTGGGTCTAAAATTAAATAATCGATCCGTTTGAATAAATCAATTGATATGATCCCAACACGATCCAATATTTTTGACCAATTTAATCTATACGAGTCGTTTTTTACCTTTATATTTAAAATTTTATTTGAATCCTAAAATACGTTATACGTGAGTTAAAAAATGAGTTACACAACCCGACAAATTAAACCAGTTTGACACGAACAGAATTCAATTATTAAACGGTTCGGGTTATTTACACGGATCTGATATGAACCCAATTATGTCGTGCTGTGTCCCCGGTTCTTATCCAAATGGTGAGCCTTAATGGCAGTGAAAATGGAAATTCACTAACCAGCAAGAAAAAACCACAGTACTCTCTCTCTCTCTCTCATCAGCCTGATTCTCCGATTCAACTCTTCACTCTTTAGTTTAATCGTAAAATGTGCTTTGCTTTGTATAATTAGATTTCACAGTGCGGTGTGGTGCGATGCTCACAGTTCGGATCACTTGTAGAGTTCGCGAAAATGGTGATTTCTGAGCCAGGTGCGTAATTTGCGTTACCGTACTGTGTTTTAGCTCTGTATCTTCACTATAATTCATAATTGTGATGAGCTTTCTGGTAATGTAAAATTTTCTGAAGGAAAAAAATAATCAGCTAAAAATTAATGGCTGAGAGTCTGAGTCTAAGTTTTTGCTTGTTTTTCTGATTGTTGATCCGTGTTTATGGCGGACTTGCTTCGAAAACCTCGTAGTTTTGACAAAAATTTCAAATATCACATGAAGATACTGCTCTTATATACCCTTTATATATTGTTTAAATTGAGATAGTCATATGTTAATTGCATGATTCTACAACTAACATAATGTTATACTGTTCATAATTGTTTTCAGCCAAAATATTTTTCAATTCTCAATTTAACAAGTCAAATTTTCATATTAGGTTTTGTACATAAAGACACCAAGATGAAGATACAGCCAATTTTGATTTGTAACACAGACACACACAACTACCATTACCTTAAAATAATACAAGCAATTAGCTAATCACTTCATTATTGTTCTTATTTAACAACTGGTCATTCTTTAATCATTGTTGACCTAGCTATTGCATTATTCTTCTTTTTTCTGTGAGTTTCATTTACAAGCTAGTTCAATTGGCAAAGAAAGCATACAATTGTAATTTTGTGTAAAATTACGATTTTGTCCTCCCGAGCTTTTTGTTCCATGCCATACCCTTTTTAGTACTCCATCTGTCTCAAAATGAGTATTCGATTTCTCTTACATTTTTGTCTTGAGTGTCCTTTTTCCTTTTTAGTTTTCAGAAAGTTAGTTACGCATGAATTGACAATAATATCCATATCCCTATAATAAGTTCGTTAATATTCATTGAGTTTGTTGCAACACGTGTCTATGGGGATAAAAGATTAAAGAGGACATGTACACGAAAGTAGAAACCAAGACGCTCATTTTAGGACGAGGTACATTTTTTTATTTAAGGCCAACACGAGTTAACGGCTTAATTTACTCCTCTCAATGATGGGTACCATATAGGATGTGGGATGCAAAGTTGGGCACTGAAATTGACACAATTGAGGTTTGAATATCAAATTGTTCATTTTAGCAATGCTTGGGTACTAATTTTTATAAGAATCCTAATTAGTAAAATTTCCTTAGTTTTTTTTTTTTGATAAGCAAATTTCCGTAGGTTTTGCATATGCATACACAAAGATCATGCCAAATTTGAATTGGTAATATACACGCAACCATCATTATCTTAAAATATTACAAACAACTAGCCAACTACTCCATTATTGTTCTTAATTCACTATTGGTCATTGGTCATTGTTGATCTACCTACTGCACTGTTCTTCATGCTTCTGATCAAAGTCATTTTATTTCACTTGCTTTCTTTTTTTCCTCTAAATTTCATTTCTTGTTTGTGTGATTTGCTGAGCTTCAATTCATGGACTTTGAATCAACTAATTGCTACTAATATTAAAATTGCTAGTGGGATTGATCTTGAATAAACAGCTTCCGTTGTTGCACACTATCAGGTTAGCAAGAGTTTTAGTCTTACTATATAGGAAAAATATTTTCTATGTACTCTTTTTACATGTATTGTAATTACTAAAATTATAATTTCTGTTCTAAATTGTTGTCTTAATTAGTAGAATATGTGATTTGACATCTTATTTGTAGAATATGTAGTATGTATATGCGATTTTCTTACTGTTTATATATATATAGCAAAAAATTAACTAAGGCAATTTCTTAAATTATTGCTTGCATGCAATTAGCTACTTAACTCCATGGAGTGTTTGAGCCAAATGTGGATCATTGTTCCTTGCTTGTGGGACTGCTCCAGCAAGCATGCAGCTTACATTAGACATCTTGAAGACAACCTCGATTCTTTGAGGAATGCTATTGAAAACCTCAACAACCTAAGCCAAGATGTGAAGAACAATGTCCATGATGCACAACAACAACATAGGAGACTGAAAAACCAAGTCACTGGGTGGCTGCGCAGAGTAGAAGTTTTGGAACAAAGAGTGTATCTAGTTCTCCTAAAGGGTACTCAGGAAGTTGAAAATAAATGTGTTTGGAGTTGTTGTCCCCAAAACTGTTGGTCCAGCTATAGGCTTGGCAAGAAAGTGATGAGGATGATTCTTGAAGTCAGAGGGCTAACAGACGAAGGGCGTTTTGATGGTATCGCTGATGATAATTTTGTAGCTGCTCCGGTGGATAAGTTGCCCATGGAGGGCCCTGTGGTGGGATTTGAATCAAAGTTTGAAGAAGTGTGGCAGTCCATTCAAGATAAAAACTCATCAATTGTTGGGTTAGTTGGAATAGGGGGAGTTGGCAAGACTACCCTCTTGAAGCAGCTTAACAATGAGTTTTTGAAGATCAACCATAAGTTTGATTTGGTCATATGGATTGTGGTCTCCAAACCAGCTGATTTGGGAAGAATTCAGAATACCATCAGAACCAAAATAAACATCCCAAATTACTTATGGGAGAATAAAAGTGATGATGAGAGAGCAATTATGATATTCAACAAGCTTAAAGAGAAGAAGTTTGTGTTGCTCTTAGATGACTTATGGGAGAAACTTGAACTCTCAACTATTGGTATTCCTACTCCTCAACGTGGCACAAGCAACATTTCAAGAGTTGTGTTTACTACTCGATCTGAAGAAGTTTGTGGATTTCTAGACGCTCACAAAATCATAAAAGTGGGTTGTTTACTGCCCGATCAAGCACTTGATCTGTTCGGATCCAAGGTAGGGGAAGATGTTTTAAAATTTCATGAAGAGATGCAACAATTTGTCAAAGATGTTGCTAGCGAGTGTGGTGGTCTACCGCTAGCTCTCATTACAATCGGGAGAGCCATGAGAGGTAAAACAGATGCTCAACAATGGAAAGATGCTAAGAGGACGTTGAAGATGTATCCATCCACTTTTCCTGGAGTGAAAGGTGAGATATTTTCAAAATTGCTATTTAGCTATGATAGCTTGCCAACTCCAACACTTCAAAAATGCTTTGAATATTGCTCTATATTTCCCGAGGACCACGAAAGTCCAAAAGAGGAACTCATTAGACTTTGGATTGCTGAGGGAATAATAGATGAATATGGAAACATATATGATGCACTTATGCAAGGCCGACAAATTCTTGAAAGCTTGATGCAAGCATGTTTGTTGGAAGTTGGTGAAAAGGAAGAGGACCGAGTTAAAATGCATGACGTGGTTCGGGACATGGCCTTATGGCTTGCTTGCGAACGTGGGGAGAAGAAGAGCAAGTTTTTAGTAGTAGACACGGGCACTGGTGGTGATCATGGTATGCCCGCAATGACACAATGGAGGAATGTAGAGAGGGTATCGCTTTGGGGAAGCGGTTGTACTGTCAAATCTTTGTCTGGGCTATCATTTTGCTCCAATCTCGTCACTCTTATTATTAGGAGGACTAATCTGAAGGTATTGCCAATTGAAATCTTTCAGTCCATGAATGTTCTAAAATGCTTGGATATATCAGATAATAGAAATCTAATCGAGATACCAGCAAAGATTGGTAGTTTGATTAGTTTGGAGTATCTTAATATAGTAGATACATGTGTAGAAAGATTGCCAATTGAGGTTGAGCAATTGAAGAAACTTAGATTTTTGCTGCTAAATTGTGAAACGCTGATTCCCCGGGGAGTTTTATCAAATCTTTGTTCGTTGCAAACATTTGAGCAAAATTTTGATTCGCTCAGCTTTGTTGGTTATGAAGCGAAACTGAGACGGAGTGCAATGGGAAGAGAGATGTTAGGAGAGCTGGAGGGGCTGGAACATATAATGGATCTTTCTCTTGTAGTCTTTGGGGTCACATCTTTTCAGATACTGTTGAACTCCCCAAAGTTACAGAGTTGTACCAGAGAGTTGCGTTTATATGATTGGAAATCGTTACCCAATATGTTGGGAGAGAAAGCAGTTCTTGATTTGTGTACAGATGGGAGATTAAACGAGCATTTGGAGGAGCTTTATTTGGCAGAGAGTGACATGTCAACAATGAAACTCGGGTCTTCAGCTTCGTCCCTTGGCAATCTCCAGTATGTTTCAATTAGTCCTTGTCATAAGTTACGAAATGTGAGCTCGCTCATCTATGTTCCCAACCTCTGCACTCTTGATGTGAAGCATTGCAACTCTATGGAAGAGTTGATCAGTGAAAAATTCGTTAACACATCCTCATTGTTGTTCTCGTCTCTCGCATCTCTTATTTTATTGAATCTACCGAAGCTAAGGAGCGTGTGTCCGCACAGTGCACTGCCCTTCCCGTCCCTTAAACTGATGAGAGTATTTGCTTGCGACAGTCTGATGAAGCTGCCGTTGGATTCCAATTCCGCGAAGACAACTTCTCCAAAACTCAAGATTGTTGGACACAGAGAATGGTGGGATAATGTGTTGCAATGGGACAACCAAGAAACCAAGAATGCTTTCACTCCCAAAGCTATACTGGTATGTACACGTTGGACCCTCCACCTTTCAGTTTAAGTTTACGGGTTGGAGTCAAGTTTAATGTGATATCAAATCTAGTTTGGTTTGGGCTCAATGACCCGTCTTTGTTGCTTCCTGTTGCCACTTGATGCACTAGTTGAACCTTTCACTTTATAAGTATGCACACACCATGCTACTTCTTGAAATGCACTGTGTAGTTTCATTAACCCAATTGCCATTTTGTTGTTGTTGTAGATTTGAAGGTCCAACTGATATTCGGGTTTGGAATGGTACAGTTAGTGAGAGTTGCTGAGATGAGCTGAGCAAGCCAATACTGTGACAGAAAAGAAAACACTCATTCCATTATGTATTATTCATCAACTGTTTTTGTTGTTCTGGATATTATTTTTGGAAGATTTTCTTAACTTGATTCCAGGTTTATGTCATGCAATGTACATTCATTTATAGAGATGGTTTTATTACTGGATCGATGTTATCAAATCATATGATCTGTTTTGGCTTTACAGTACTGAATCTTAGAAGAATTCTTATGGATGCATTTCATTTTAAATACTGTGCTGGTTTGCTAATGGATTGGTTTGTTTCTGCTGAACTTTGGGTTATTTGGACTTTGTTGCTTAATTACATGTTTATATGTAGTTGTACATGTTGTATATATTGTAATATCATTGATGCATAATGAAATCATGCTCATTTGATTTGGATATGTTATTGATTTTAATTAATGGAATGATATAAGAAGAGAATAAACAATAGAATAGGAAAGCTTAAAAAAATGTACAAAGATTTTAATCTATTCAACGTAAAAGTGACGGTATCATTAACAGTGCAACTAAATAAAAATACGTATTGTTATATTTTTCAAAGTACATGATTGTTATTTGTATAAAGTGTTAAGTATAAAATAGTGCAATTAACTCCACGTGGTTTGACTAGAGTTATCGGATCATTTTCGAGTTTATTGCTGAATCAAATGGCAAACTCGATGATGACGAATGACAGTTGGCAAAGCCCTTCACGTGGTTGTCTTGAACTCCAAGTGCAATAATGGTCAGTTGTCCATGTTCTTCATGCAGTAGGGGATGGTTTTAATGCCTTCAACTTGATTATTCAGGTTGATGGGGAAGATTCTAATGCGTTCGGTTGATTATTCAAGATGTTTTAGCCATTCTAGCTCAATTTATTAGTCTTAATTTTTGGGTTTGTATACGAACCGAGTGGTCCACAAGTTAATTAGTTCTTCGGTCACTTTGCTAGACTTGTCTAAGTGAGTTGAGTTTCAAGCACCCGGTTTTATATCGTCTTTATACAAGGCGTTCTTATAATCTACTCTTAAAAAACATTCTTAAATTAGTCATCTTTGTATATACACGTGGCAGTTCGCAATTGGACATGACGGGGAAGCACACAAAGCTCTGAAAAGCAGAAGATAAATCCCCTAAAACCCTACAACTAAATCCCTCTCTCCTTTCCCTAAACGCAGAGATCTTCTTCTTCAACCTCCGGTTCTTCACATACTTCACTGATCGTCATGCCATCAAACCCTAAACTTTACGCTTAACTAGCTCTTCGTACACTCTGTTTACACTTGCTCAAACATGTCGGCCTTATCGAGAGGCCTCATTTCTCGGCTCCGTCAGCTCTCCACAAACCAGACTGCTTCATATGCACCAACATCGTTTCAGATCATCAGGAGGTTCAGCTTCGAGCCCTTGGTCGATTCCGGTGAGATCGAAGAACATGGCCGGATTATAGTGCCGAAGCCGGGAGTAATGACCCCCAAATCCAAGCGAACCGGGGTCATTGCCGTGAAGTGTGGAATGACCGCTCTCTGGGATAAATGGGGTGCTAGGGTTCCAATTACTGTCCTCTGGATTGATGATAATATCGTTACTCAGGTCAAGACTGTGGAAAAAGAAGGCATCTTTGCCCTACAGGTGATCAAATATTTTATGGGTTTGTATGATTTTGTGTCCCTTTTGAAGTATTCAATGTTTGATTTTATGAGCTAACTTGGAAATTAGAATTGAAAATCCTGTATAGTGGGTTGAGTTTGATTTATATTATTTAGAGCTCAACAGCATTCTACTTGAGATCAAACAAGGTTTTTAGGGTATGGGGCCTTTGGTGGATGTTATTTAATGCTGTAATGGTGTTGTGCTGTGTGGTCGGTTAGATTGGTTGCGGGCAGAAGAAAGAAAAACACTTGACGAAACCTGAAGTGGGTCATTTTAGAAATCAAGATGTTCCTATGAAGAGGAAGTTGAGGGAGTTTCCTGTGACAGAGGATGCCCTACTTCCTGTTGGTCACTCAATTGGTGTTCGCCATTTTCTTCCCGGCCAACATGTAGATGTAACCGGAATCTCAAGAGGGAAAGGTTTTCAGGTACTTTGTTATTTGAGCTGCCAACATCTTATATGAATTGATGATTGTTGTTAATTCGTCTTTTAATATCTTCATGGAAATTAAAGATTGAGAATGCTATTAATTCCATCACAATCGCAAAATTAATGCATCATGCCCCTTTATCAGTAATTATTGTGTATGAGCCTTCTAATGTACCAGGATTGCTGGAAGACTAAGGGATACTCTCTTAGTTACTACATTTATACATAGCATCCACACCATGTTAATTATTGTATAGTGGATTGCAATTTTCAAGCTGTCATACTTCTGAGACACTTGTGTGTTCTGCTAGGTATATTTACGCTGAAAACGTTGCTATTTTTGTAACATAGAACTAGTCACCTTGAACCCAAAAGGATGGATAATTGCTATGGGTTCAACAAAATAACATCAAGCATTGTTAACTAGGATGGACTAGACTATATATTTTTATTTATTTAGAGGATTGAGGAGGCCAGTCAGATAAAGGGTAAGTAGCAGCTGCATGGTGGTGTTTGAGAGGTGAATTAAGTTTTGGTTATGTTGCAGTGTATCTATAAAATTACTAACACAATATTTAACAGTTTTCTCTTAAAAAAATGAGAATTGAATTTAGAAAATTTGAAATGATAGGATTGGTAATTTAGTCTTTTCACATGAATAGTTAACGATGTTAATGACCAGATGAGGGTAGCAAACTATAGGATAGTCATGTGTAGTAGAAATAAACGTAGAGGTAGTTAGGTGTTTTGGAAAATTGTTTAGGTTAGTCATGTGTTTGTGAGCAATAATACAAGGTAATTATTCATGATTACCCCTATTCCAAAATCTACACACAAAAAAGAAGAAGCTTAATTTGCTTGAGGGGAGTTTATTTTTATTTTTATTTTTATTTTTTGTGCCTAGTACATACTAAGCGCCCTAAGGCACATGTGCCAGAAGTGCCTGATGAATGTTATCTGGTCTGACCATATATGAAGATCAAGTCCCTAAACCTTGAGTGAGGCGCACCTTTAATGACTATGGTTGAGTAGCTGTCAATTAAAAGAAGAATATGTTTAAATTGCTTATTTATATGGTTATAAAGATGATACAGTGCACACTACTCTCAATATTGTGAGGTCCGGGGAGGTTATTTATGTTAGCAACCTTACCCTTGCTTTTGTTGAGAGGCTGTTACTCTCACTCAAATCGGTGACCAAGGTTAAAAGGTGGCAATTTTACTGTTGCGTCAAGTTTCAGCCTCTGCATCTATCTATGACTATGAATTTTAGTTAGTATATTTTGTTTAAACTTTTTTTTCTTCTAAAACCGGGTTTCGCTTCATTGAAGCCCATGCCTCACCGTACATCCTTAGCGCCCGTAATGTGCCTTTGTCCTTTTAAAATACTAGGTCTTTAAAAAATGTACAACTTCTAAATTATGATTGGTTCATTGTTATTGTTTTTAGACTTAATACAATATATAATGTTTGCATTTGCTCATTTGTAAATGGTGTTACTAATATTCTTATTATGTGTTTTACCTTTGCACCATTGTTATTGATGAAGGCATTATTTTCAATTTGTCTACATCATCATATTATTAGTTGTATGTCAGTACATACGTTAAAAGTGGAATGATGATGTGTGAGATAACCAATGAGCTCTATTTTTCCCATTTGTATAACATGTTTCATTTTGTGTCCAGGGTGTAATGAAAAGACATGGATTTAAAGGAATGCCTGCATCTCATGGTGCATCATTATCACATAGAGGTCTTGGTTCTACTGGTCAGAGAGATGCACCTGGGAAGGTACGTGAATTCCTTGTGGTTGTTGAAGCTCTAAAACCTTTGTTTAATATGCATATTCTCTGGAGCTGCTTTAGTTTCTTTTTTTTGTCATATTGATAAAGTTCTAATGTTATCTATCACCAATTGGCCTGAATGCAAATAAAAAATCTCCCGTATTAGCTTTGCGCTCAAGCGGTCTTCATAATGACATATATGAATATGAACATAGTTACATAAAACATCTTGTTTGGATGGAAGAAAAAAGTGCTACACTATAAATCCGGTGTGCTGAGGAAAACTGTATGTATAACTTGACTGATGAAGTGGCTTTGATGAAGCAAAATAGCATGCCTTGTTGAGTTCGTGTATTACTGAATTCTGTTATATATATATTTTTTTTAAATTGTTGCTATCCACTTGGATATAGCTCTAACAGACGATATATCTGGATATATCTGTCTGACTTGTTTGGACAGTACTTTCTTTTATGTTATCTAATTCTGCATCATGGTAGCAGCTTTTCACGCACAGTTCTTCTCGACTTCTTTTATTGCTTATGATGCCTATATCATTTTTCTCAGTAGTTTTAAGCTGTCTTTGATAAGATTGTAACGAGTTATATGTTTCTAATCCTTTGTGTTTTAGTATGCATACATCTATATGACTATTATGGTAAACGTGTGTTTCTGATTTTTTTTTCCCTTCCTTTACAGAGACCCATACTATCATAGGTCCATGGCATATTTTTATTGCCAACTTGACTGATTAACGTTGTCAGCACATGTTTGCTGGGAAACAAAAGCACACACAACTTTAGTGTGGAGTATCATATATTTTACATGATATTTATTTTATGCAAGTCACGGTCTCATGGGAACCCTTAAAAAACTTTTTTATCTGAGTTATTACCATACGTTAACTGCATGGTATGAAGTGGAAATGACTTTTCTCCTACAAATGAGTGCATGTTTACATGTCTATTGCTGCATCGGTTTGCCACTGGATTGTATTCGTTGCTTACAAATACAGTGAACAGGTTTTTAAAGGCAAAAAGATGCCTGGGCAAATGGGTGCAGTGCAAATTACTACAAAAAATGTATGGGTCTACAAAATTGATCCCGCAAGGAATTTAATGTGGGTAAAAGGCCAGGTATGGTTCTCTCTGTCATTTTCACTGTTAGGATTTAAGTGCTTGGTTAATTTTGTAAAGTACAGGAGCCGACAGTTCTCGCTATATTCAACCTTGAGATAATTCCTGCTTTTGAATATTTGTTCAAATTCAACCCTAAATTTTGTTTAATATGTGGTGAGGATAATTTTTGGTGCATGATATAATTGTGTGTTGTGACATTGCTGCAAGCAACGGAAGTCATAGATATCAAATATGGGCAATTCTTTTTGCTGGGATCTTTTCATATTTTTCATTTTTTTTCTCCTTACCCTAGACTTATCACTCATAGGATGGGTAAAACTGTTCAAAAGAGAACAATTTAAACATAGTTTTTTCTTAGAGGTGGCAATTCGTGTTCACAGGTCGTGTTCATTTCAGGTTGAAAGTTTAGTATTTTGTTAATCGGGTCAACCGAACCCGGCCCGTTTATTAAACGACTTGAATAACTCGACACGAACCGTTTATGAGCGGGTTGGCACAACGTGACACGACTAACACCATTAAAAAAGTGGATTCAAAATTACACGACCCAATCCGACACGTTTGAATAAATAGGTTGATGTTGATCCAACATGGCCCGATATTTTGACTTATTTAACTTATATGGTTCATTTTTTACACGATATGTTTGAAAATTTATAGTTTACCCTTAAATGCGTGGGTCAATACGAGTTACATGACCTGCTTATTACCTGTTTAATTGAACAGGTTAGTAGGGTTAAACGGGTTCGACATGCACACAACCCAATTATTAATTCCATTGAGTGAATAAACACAAATCCGATTATGTTAAACGGGTTCGACACGTACTTAAATTCATGTCGTGTCATGGGGGTCATGACCCAAATAATCAGCCCTAGTTTTCTCTTGTATTATGTGTATTTTTAGTTCCATGTTTTTATTGTGCTTGCAATTTTAATACAGGTCCCTGGTGCGGAAGGAAATTTCGTGTTTATAAAAGATGCTATTTACAAGAAACCTGATATTTCGCAGCTTCCTTTTCCCACCTATTTTCCTCCCGAAGATGAAGATGAGTCACAGTTGGAACCATTGATTGCTGATCTTGGGGATGTAGATCCTTTCATGGACGCTGAGTAAGCATCCAAGTTCAAAATCCATACGACCGTTGGTATGTCATTTTGTCAGGTTAAGCATCTTGCAGTCATAGATAGAATTGAAGATATCTGATACGGAAAGACCAGCGGATCTTAGTTTCTTGAGTTTCTCCTATCATAGAATCGATTGCAGCTGCGAGGAAAGATTTTTTTACTCTGAATATGAAAATTTTCTAACCATGTATTTCTTTTGCTGCCCTTCTCATTTTGTTGGGATTCAGTTTTCAAATAAATGAGAACTCAGAAAGTTGGCCATTTTTGGACCTATGCTTGATGTGAGATAGTGTTTGGATTATAATTTTTGATTCAAGAATGGAAATGAGCTTGAATGGCTTTGTTATAATCATTTCCTGCTCTAATTCTTGATTGATTACTGAGTATTGCATTTTTTTCTTAAATATCAGAAAGTTCAGAATATCAGTTGATGATTAAGGTAATGCATGCCTGATAAACTGATGTTTTCTACAATTTTGCAAGTTCACTTATGCCAAATTCTCCAAATTTCAAACTTTTCAATTCCAAGATCTGCAAAATTTGTATGTTCAGATACTGAAATATGCATTATTTGATGCCAAAAGAGGTAAAATTTTAAGATTCCTGACTAATTTGGACAAGAACAAAGTGACTTTGGTAAAAATAGCGTTTGTTTAATGTTTTCAAGATGACATATTTGGTCATCTTTGGGTGTTCAAAAAAAAAGATGACATATGGGATTAAAAAAAATAATACATTAATTTCAATTCCTTAAAATTTTGATTTATTTAACATATGGGAAAGTAGGTTTAAAAACTCAATTATAGGAACACTACTTAAATAAACTTCTAGTTACAAGTACAATGAAAAAAAAAATCAGTACAACAACCATATCAGGTTCTAAGAGTCAGATTGATGGAGATAAAATTACATAAAATGTAGACTTTACAGAATACACAACCAGATGAAAGAAAAGGAAGCTACTGAGGTGTTTGTAGCTTCCAAATCTGAATAAACTCAACATTACACTATACCATACAAGAACTTGACACAATATATGAATACCAATCCCTCCAAACCAACCACCAAAGATGATACAATAATTTCTAAATCAGTGTGCAAATTATCCAAGTACTAAAGAAATTTCAGTTTTCCTTTGGCCGCCGCGGCTGCAGAAACTTTAGCCTTATCCAACTGACACATTGCTTTCTCTCTTCCGGTCAACCCGAAGCATGTTTCAGTAGCACCTAACGTTACAGCGAAATAGAGATAAATTGTACAGAGAAAACCCAGGAGAGTAAGAGCTGTTAACAAGAACCGATGCCTATGGACAAGTGTTGACCAGCTCCCGAACTCATTCGGCTTTCTGAATGATGATGATCTCCTATGGGGTGAAGAAGATAATACGCTGTCGAGAACCATAGCTAATGCAATAACCTTCCTCAATCAAACCTATTGTATAGCACAAAAACGAAAATTAAGGACAAATCCACACAAAAACGAAAAGTTGTGAAACCATGATCCGTTATGACCGGTGTAAGACTGTAACCACATCCTACAAAACTAAAGGTCCGTTGTGCATCTAAACAAACAGTTCAAAAATAAAATTTTCACGAGGCACTACAATAAGTAGGGAATGGGTAATCTCAAATTGCCTAAGATTCATCGAATAAACTAAACCATAAAAATTAAAAATCAAGTCATTCAAATAATCAATATAGCCTCAAGATTAATGAAGTGTGATATATAACAACAAATGTGATGGATTAACTAATCTGCCTCGTACTCAAAGTTCAAAAATCACATATTTTTGGGTTACAATTGAGCAAGCTTGTATAAACCACACCTTCCTCAAACATATACTATAAAATCTTGAATCCACCAAAATCAGAGATTAACTTTAGATACTTTCACAAAGCAAAGTCACAACCAAGAGATTAAATACCCAAGTTAATTTCACAAAACGGATTGAAACCACATAAAAACACAGACTTTAGAGATTTGAAGTTTCCAAAAAACAAAAATTTAGCTGCCCATAAGCTATGTGAGAGATCAGAACCTATGCATATATCTATACTGCAACACTGAAATTCACAGGAATTCATAAATTTAGGATTCGAATAAATGCGTGTAAGAGCTCTCAGATGCAATCAAAATCAGAACAAAGCAAAGCAATCAAGTAGAAAGCTATAAAATTTACAGCAACGAATCCAGATTTACAAACCAAACAGAAAACCCAATTCCATCAAACCAAAACCAGAACCGAAAATTACAGCAGCATAAACTATAGTTACCTCAGACCAGATCGAGAGGGAGGTGAGGACGAAAGATAGAGCAGATCTGGAACGAGGAGGCTGACTGAGAGAACGATAGGAGATTCGATCTGGTTTGTGGTGGACCGGACCGAATCAGTTGAGCCTTATACACTCCAGCAACGAGGCCTGAAACCGAGACTTAAAGCGCTTAAACCGCTTGACTTAACAAGTTACTCTTTAAACCGTTTAAGCGTTTCAAACTCGATAACAAGTTTATCTGTTGTTAGGTTTTGCAGAGCGGCAACTACGTAGATTCGTTGTGAGTTTTTGATTGGTGTGTGCGCGGGCAGCTGTGGCGGCAATGACTGTTCCAGGAATGAGAATATGAATTGAAAGATATGGTTAAGTCAAAACCATTATATTAACCTTTAAATTTGTTGCCGAATCATATGACAGACCCGATGGTGGTGAGGGGTGGTCGATAGAGACCTTGACATGGTCATCTTAAGCTTAATGTGTGAATATTGTCGGTTGTTTGTGCTTTTCAAGTTAGAGGAGGATTCAAGTGTATACGACTTGATTATTGAAGATGATATAGAAGATTTCAGTGCATTTCAGCTTGATTATTCATGATGGTTTAACCATTGTTGCTCATTTTAAAAGTATCAATTTTTCGATTGCGAGTTGGCATGTAAACCAAGCGGCCACTGGCGGAATATGGGAACACCCAAACGGGTCCTGAGGCTATGAAATCTTGACCCATTAGATGATACAAATACTATTTTGACTCCCTTTTTTTCCATACGTATAAAAAGGAAAGTAATTTGAAACACAATTTTCGAAAAAGAAAACGCTGTAATATTGGGTTTTATTAATCAAAATCCCTGAAAATAAAATGCTGACGTGTAATTCGAATCCCACCACAAACAACAATCCACGTCACTATCATCGAGAAGAAAATAATAGATTTATAGTATCTTTTTCTTCTTCTTCAATCTCCAAACCAACCATTCCATTTTCTTCTACAACCTTCCTCGGCGATGGAGCTTCACCGTTCTCTCTGCTCCATCCTCCGAGACCCTCTTCCCCCAATTAGGCTTCCCAATTTCCCTCCTCTCCCCGTGCACCTCTTCCTCCTCCCTCTCCGCCGCCGCCGTCCGATCTCCGGCCGCCTCCGGTTTCAATCTCCCCGGGCCACCGTGCTCGAGCACGCCGGAGGAAAGATGGTGGTGGAACTGGTCGGGGCGTTCAATGACCTCACCGAGAGAATGAGCGTCCTGTCCACCAGCTCGTCGCACATTCTCTTTAAGTCTCTCAAGCTCTCCATTCCGATTCTGCAGAACTTGCCGCTCGCTCCCGGCGGCCGACCTCCGCTGTCCAAGGCCTTGTCCGTCGCCATCGTTCTCGCCGATCTTCAGGTACTCGTCGATCTCATTTCTTCAAATGCATGTCTGGCTGATTCAATTTTTTGATCTCTCGTGAGAGCGAAACAGTGAGGATTAGGTTTAGAATTGAATAGGCTAGGCAGTGAGTAATTAGGGCTGGACCTGTTAGAGATTTTGTTAGATAGCTCTTCAGTGCTGCAATTTGTCAGAAGCAATGCCTGGTAATTATAGGTGCTTGTTTGTGATAGAAGCATATGTAGCTTTGAATATGATGATTTGAGCCAATCATCATAATAGCATAGAAGTATTTGCAACAATCTATATTGCTTCATTTTTGTAGATTAATTGTTAGTTGATCTTATTTGTGTTGGTTTTTAAATTTGTTACAGTGAATGTGAATATGCAGATGGATGCTGAAGTTATTTCTGCCGGCATATTGAGAGAAGTTCTGGATGCCGGTGCCATCACTTTATACGAAGTGAGAGACCGGATTGGCATTGGTACTGCTCACCTGTTGCATGAAAGCTTGCGAGTGAAGAAATTTCCTTCCAAGGTTGAAGTTCTTGATGACGAAACTGCTGCAGAATTGAGGAACTTCTGTTTGACATATTATGACATCAGGGCTGTGATTTTAGATCTTGCTATCAAGCTAGATATGATGAGGCATTTGGATTACTTGCCGAGATATCAACAGCAGAGGCTTTCTCTTGAGGTTTTGAAGTTACACGCCCCTCTAGCTCATGCTGTGGGAACCAATTCCTTATCGTTGGAGCTGGAGGATCTATCGTTCCAGTATTTATTCCCGTACTCGTATCTTTATGTCGATACATGGTTACGCAGCCATGAAACAGGGAGTAAGCCTGTAATAGATATCTACAGGGACCAGCTGCTTCAAGCCTTAGAAAGTGATTCATTATTAGCTGATATGGTGGAAGATGTCTCAGTCAAAGGTCGCTACAAAAGTCGTTATAGCACTATGAAAAAGCTTTTGAAAGATGGTCGGAAGCCAGAAGAAGTGAACGATATTATGGGTTTGCGAGTCATTCTGAAGCCTCGGTCTGGAGAAAATATGTCTGAAGTAGGGGAGAGAGCTTGCTACAGAACACGTGAAATTATCCAGTCTTTGTGGAAGGATATACCTCACCGAACAAAAGACTATATTGCCAGGCCGAAAGCTAATGGGTATAAGAGTTTACACATGGCTGTTGATGTGAGTGAGGATGGAAGGACTAGACCAATGATGGAAATTCAAATACGAACAACGGAGATGGACATGCTGGCAGATGGTGGGGCAGCATCCCATTCATTATACAAAGGTGGTCTTACGGACCCAGAAGAGGTCAGGACTCTGTCACACAATTGGAATATAGAAATCTTTTAGCCCACTTTTATCTATTAACCCCATGATCCTAAAATCTCATAACCTTATGCCATTTCCAATTTATGAAGCATGCAAGTCTACATTTTAAAGCTTTGTTGATTCAGCCGTACATTTTAGTAACTGATTGGTCATTTGTTGATAAACAGGCAAAACGACTGAAGGCCATAATGATGGCTGCAGCTGAACTTGCAGCACTGCGCCTGAAGGATTTTCCTTCCAAGAATCATAAAGCTATTGAGATTGATCAGAGGGATCGCGTATTCCGCCTTCTTGACAAGAATGGGGATGGTAGGATTAGCATTGAAGAACTAACCGAAGTGATGGAAGAGCTTGGTGCCCCAGGAGAAGACGCACGGGAGATGATGAATCTCCTTGATGCAAACAGTGATGGCTCTTTGAGCTCCGATGAATTTGATATGTTCCAAAAGCAGGTAAATATCAATCCACGCTGTGATGAAGTGACCATGAAACCTAAATTTGATCTCATAATCAACATCCTGCATTTACTTATTAAGTTGCTCTACTTTTTTGTGTGTATGGTAGTTCCATCATGTTGTCGGTTTATAGAACTGCTGGTTCTTGCTTGTTTGAAGTTTACTATTCATTTGATTCCACAGCACCATGATTCTGCTAGTTATGACGTACTGATTCGGACCCTAACATTGTAGTTTTGAGAAAGTTTCTACTTGTACCAGCTCACTATGGTGACGTTTTTTTTTTCTTCATGATTTTTAGGTTGAATTTATGCGAAACCTAGAGGACAAGGACAACGAGTGCAGGGCCATGTTGAATGAGAAACTTCAAATATCAAACAGTGGCTCGATACAGGTATCTAGCAAAGAGCTCAGCGATAGGCTGGGAAATTAATCTTGCTCGCGTATATTATTGTGTAAATAAATTGTCTACTGTATATAATTAAAAAAAATTATATATGTATTTCGATTCAAGTCAAATGTTTATGAACCTGATTTAGTTCAAACAGAGTTGTACAAGACATAGCTACAAAAATGTACCATAGCTTTGATCCAGAGCTGCGTATGTAAAGCCATCAGGTACTGTTTTCATTTGTTATTATGCATTTCTATAGCTATCTACGATCGTGTAAATCTTCATCCCAATCCCTCCAAATAGTAGCCAACAAGAACGCAATTGTTAGCTTCATAGGTTCGTGTAATAGAAAAGCAGGTTCAGTGCACACTCCTCAAGGCCCGTTCTCTCTGACCTTGAATTCATGTCCCTCTCATTTGATCAAGCTCAGGAAATAGAGTCCCCATTTCCCGAGCTTGAAGCTGCTATGAATTCTTGTGATGGAAGTAAAGCCCATTGGCTTGATGGCTTTAACTTCATGTTCATCAAGAAAGCTTTTGACAAGCTTGACTTGGAAAACTTGGAATTTGTGTTAAAACAAGATGGGCTTTGGTACTAAATGGAAGCTTTTTGGATCTAAACTTGTCTTTATGTTCAACATTTGAGTTATGATAAATGGGTCACCCACTTATGAATTCTCCAAACCCCAAAGGGTTAGGCAAGAATGTCCCATCTCCCCATAAAGCTTCTTCCATCATTAGACCAAAAACTTTCATTTCAAATCTGAAATCTCGGTAATGTGTAAATTCGTAACGTTGTGTTCGGGAACATGGATTTGATTTAAAATCTATTTTTTGAAACACTATTGGATTTGACTCAAATCCAAAATCTCAAACACTTTAGTCGGCTCAAATCCAGCATTTCAAATGAAATGCTGGTTCCCAAACACTATTATTGTTCATTTAAGCGGGAGCAATGTCTTAGGTCTTTCTAAATAATGAATCAAATCCTTGATTTCAGAAAAGAATTATATTAAAAAGTTATGCAAGTATAGGGCCAATTCATTTGATTCCAAATCATCTTTAAAGGTACAACAAAAGTATATATTCTTACAATTTGAGACTGTATCCATTGAGTCCTACGCAGCAAATGGATAAACTAGACAAGTTGAAATACATGTCATGTTCTTTCAATTGCAAGTTGGCAATTGTATTGTTAAACTAATGCCTCGGTTGATGCATGCCTTTTACCATAATTTTTTTTCTGTGCAACCAACTTTAAGGTACATAAGGTTACTTGCTCGAAACAAAGAAGTCATAATCAATAGATTAACCTTATTGTCGATATCAATTAAAAACATGAGTTTATTTTAAAAACAAGTTGTAAGAAGAAAAATCGATAATAACGTGGATGGATAACATACCTCTTCCGAGCAACGGGTACATATACATGAAGAAGATTATTTTTCATGTTTAGCTTATAGAGTATATTTGGATATGTCTCGTCGGTTTCTATTCGATGAATAAAAACTCTTTTGTCTGCCCATTTATTGTACCAATCTATGTTAAGGAATTATCCAAAGATCATGATACATGTAATTTTTATGTCACACGTGATGCATGCGACCATTGTTGAGTCTAGATATAATAAATGTAACGAAAGTCTCTATGATCTTTATGCTCATATGACTATAAAATATTGGCTTTAAAATTAGGGATGGATTTAGAGCGGATCGGTTAGGGTTATGACACCCATTGAATAAATGAAAAAACCAATTATTGACGTATTAATACGTTACGTATCCGATATAAATGTAACATTTGTAGGCATGATAAGGAACATTGGAACTTATGCTTTGCATTTTTATATGATTTGTTTTATCTCGAAAATACAAAAATTTGTATAGAAATGAGTGAACAAATGATATAAAAATATAAAATATATCTCTCTCCGTCACTTATCATGTGTAGTGCATGAAAACGATATATAAACTTCATAAAATAATCAAAACAACGTATCATCAATCATCAATGACTTTGTGTGCAATCCACGACAACACATTTATATTTTCAATAAGACATTTTTTGTCTTATAAACTTTTTAAACAATCATTCAATACTCAGTTCACAACATTAGAGCTTCAGATTAATAATGAATTGCATGGTTCTTTGTATAAAAAGAAAATTTGTTTTATACAAATATATGACTAAGACCAGAGTTCTGAAATAAAGAGATTAAATAAATAAATAAAATTGAGTTCATATATTGTTGTTACAGTTTACAACTGGTTGCAATATTTACCCCAAAAGTTCCCATGGCTGTGCTTGCTTGCAACATAATAAAAATTGAACAACTATAACAACAAATTGATTTTCTTATACCCCAATTGATCTACAAAACACCAAAAAAAAAAAAAAAAAAATCCTAAAGCAATACAACATTTACAGGAAATTCTGATATATATATGGTTCCTAAATCCTCATATGCTCAAGGTTTTGTATCTTTGGAGGTTGTTTGTCTCCCACCCAGCCATTAGCTGCTACACTTTTGAGGCCAACAGCTCTTGCCTTTGTTCACCAAGATCATTCTCTAATTTTTTACACAACTGCACATACAACAAAATCATATCAATTGAAGAAGATATATATATATATATATATATATATATATATATAGAGAGAGA
>JAYMTF010000634.1:0-32371 GCA_036897485.1 Pelargonium nanum | reverse complement strand
CTCATTGCCCAAATGGTTTAAAATTCAGTATCATACGTGAGATTTTCTGTTCGATTTACTTATCTATACGGCGACTGATATTTATAATGTGTATAATGTATCGTATTAAAAGTATGCATACAACGTCATGAGAGAAAAAATCTTAATTACAAAGTTAATGACGAGAATACTCAATCATGCCTAAAGAGTTTGACACATTACGAAAACTAAGTCTTCACCATTAACACTATATATAATTTACTTGCTAAGTAACCACAAATGGCAGAAAAATATGTTTGTTTCCACGAAACAAGCAGCACGTGGATAAATATGTGAGAATGATGAAGTTATGAGAATGGGGACTTGACATTTGTAAAGGATGAAGCATGTAATTGATAAAACATTCACTTCACATACAACATGTTATCAAAGCCAAAAACTCAAAGCGCTCCAAGTTGTTCGGAGAGCATTATTTCACGATATTTTGTTGCTTTCCTCGAGATTTTATGGTGTGTTTAAGAACTAATTAACATTTCATTTGAAATCAAGTGTTTGGATAGACTTAAAATTTTTATTTGAATTTCTCTCATAGTCAATAATATGATTACAACAAAAGATTTCAAATGAAAACTCTTATCTTATCATTTGAAATTCAATAGTTTTTCAAACACAAGAAACGAATACTACGCTCAACCTTGAGAAGATGCTCAATGCTTGATGTTTCTCATCTCCCTAAGCATCAACTTAGCTCAAGCACCGAATGCTAAGCTCAACCTTGAAGAGATGTTTTATGTCTGGCGTTGCTAATTTCTGGTGGCATTAAGTTAATGCAAACAACGAATGCTACACTTACCTGCAATGAGATGTTCAATGCTCGACATTGCTCATTTCAATCCACGCTTGCCGTTCGAAGATGTTCAGCACACAACAATTGAAAAAAAGAACTCTTGCAAGATCACAAAAGAAGACTTCCCTTTATCAACACAAAAAAATGTCCGACCCCATAGACTGAGCCAAAATATTAAACAACTTTTTTCTACTATTTATTTATAGGGTCCATAATTAAACATATTTGATCAATGTCACAATAATAATAAAGTATCATTTCACAATAGTTAAAATCAAGATCCTATATATATCGATTGTATGTGAACTTTGACCCACCGCCGTTCAACATCGGATCCAATGAAAGATCCTCCCGGTGTTCCATATGATAAAGCGACAAAATTTTAAAAATAGTTGAAGGACCAACTGTGTAGGGTGTCAATAGTTTGATACTAATGGAAACTCCTTAATATTATGCCAAAACAAAGAGAATATTGTCTGCCATCTTCATATATGTATATATACATATAATATGGACTCACTTTCAATTCTCTCCCTCCATAGTGAAATAATGACTCAATCTTTGTCAGCTCTGCCTAAGCATCAGATACTTTCCATAGCCTAATAAACCAGTTGCAAACTTTTATAATCTTCCCATAGCCCTGAATCACTGGATATAAATTAAAGTTAACACACAGCAAATAATTACTAATGTAGCAGATCGCAGAAGATATATGTGGTGATCATTTATTGTTCTTTCTTTTCAGGGAATAAACTTAAAAAAAATGTAAAGTTGTTAAGTGAGTGGTATTGAGCACATTCAAATTAAGATCAAAGCATCAATATATATGAACACTCATATAGTCCTATCCGCAAATTCTATACCTGCAAATTAGTCCTAAAAACATACATATGGCAAATACACATGTTTCTGTCACAAAGTCTAGCAATGTTGAAGATCAAGAAACTCCTAAGCAGCAGCAAGATCTCCCTCCCACATCCTTGGATGAGCTTCTTGAACTCATAATTGGAGATTTTGGGTTTTACCAATTCATCCAATCCATTCTTGTTTCAATGCTGTCCATTTTCGACGCGCAACAAACTTTCATGAGCGTCTACACTGATTTTGAACCCAAATGGCATTGCACTGACACAAAAGTATGCAACACAAGCTCCAACATTTGCCTACTACCCCAAAATGCTTGGGCTTGGGATGCACCAATGGGCAAAACAATCGTATCAGAATGGTCGATTCAATGCTCTAGCGCGTTCATCAAAGGCCTACCTTCGTCAAGTTACTTCATGGGATGCCTTTTTGGAGGAATTGCAATGTCTGCTATTGGAGATTCCACGCTTGGCCGCAAGAACATGTTATTCCTCACCTGTTTAGTCATGTCCACATTTGGTCTCCTCACCACTTTCTCTACCAACATTTGGATGTACTCAGCAATGAGATTTGCAAGTGGCTCTGGTCGCGCTGCGATCACAACATGTGCTATGGTTTTGCTGATGGAGAGAGCAGGGAAGAGATGGAGAGGTAAGCTGGGGGTTTTGGTGTTTTTATGTTTTTCTACAGGAATCTTGTCTCTACCAGCCATAGCTTATACCAATAGAGCCTTTTCTTGGAGAGTTCTTTACTTATGGACTTCTGTTCCGGCCATAGTTTATATCATAGCAGCCTATTTCTTCGTCAAAGAGTCTCCTAGATGGCTCATTATGCAGGGACGCGAAGGGGAAGCCAAGAAAATACTAGCAAGACTCGCATCAAGAAATGTTACCAATCTAGACTCGTGCTTAGCAAACGTGACACTCAAGCAAGATACGTCGAATATGCCTAATTTGTCTATCAGAAGTTTGTTTAACAAAAGATGGGCATTGAGGAGGGTATTGGCAGTAATGGTGGTTGGTTTTGGTTTAGGAATGATGTATTTTGGCATCATTTTGGGAGTTGGGAACTTAGGTTTCAACATGTACTTGAGCATAGCATTTAATGCTTTGATGCTCATACCTTCTCAACTCCTCATTTTCTTCATCATAGACAAAATGTAGAGAAGATTTTCATTGCTTGCATTTTGTGTCATAAGTGGAAGCTGTAGCATAGTTTGTGTTGTCCTTAGGAATTCAAGAAAGGGAATACAGATTGGGTTTGAACTTGTGGCGTTCTTTTGCGCGACCATGGCGTGCAATGTGATAATGATTTACACAGCTGAGTTGTTCCCGACATGCGTGAGGAACTCAGCAACGTCGATGGTGAGGCAGGCATTAGTGTTTGGCTCTGTTTTTGTTCCGACATTGGTATCTGCTGGGAAGAAAAATGAGTTGTTGTCGTATGGAGTGTTCGGATTGACAGTTATATTTTGTGGACTATTTGTGATTAGCTTGCCAGAGACAAGAGGAACAAAGTTGTGTGACACAATGGATGAACAAGAAGGCAAAGATAAAACAGTTGTGTGAGATCAAGTAGAGCTACTTATTTTCCTTTACAGTTGTGTAATAAGTTTTGATCAACCTAATTTTCTCTATATTGTCACCAAAACAGTTGTATTAAATATGATTTCTTTATGCATTATACATTGCACATATGCAAGAACTAAATAAAATTATTCTCATACAAAAGTTTGTGTATGGTAATCAAGTTTCAAAGACGAATAACAATATGAAATGAAATAAGTAGCTCTACACGATCTCCTCGCGCGAGCTACTTACAAAACTGTTTTTATCTTTGCCTTCTTGTTCATCCATTGTATCGCAAAACTTTGTTCCCTTTGTCTCCGGCAAGTTAATGACAAATAGCCCGCAAACGAGTATTGTCACACCGAACACTCCATATGACAAGAACTCATTTTTCTTCCCAGACGATACCAATGTCGGGACAAAAATAGAGCCAAACACTATGGCCTGCCTCACCATCGACGTTGCTGAGTTCCTCACGCATGTTGGGAACAGCTCTGCTGTGTAAATCATCAGTAAATTACACGCCATGGTCGCGCAAAAGAACGCTACAAGTTCAAGCCCAATCTGTATGCCCTTTCTTGAACTCCCAAGGACAACACAAACTATACTACAGCTTCCACTTATGACACAAAACGCAAGCATTGAAAATCTTCTGTTCATTTTGTCTATGACCAAGAAAATGAGGAGCTGAGAAGGTATGAGCAACAAGGCGTTAAACGCTATGCTCAAGTACATGTCGAAACCTAAGCTCCCAACTCCCAAAATCATGCCAAAATACATCACTCCCAAACCAAAACCAACCATCATTACTACTAAAATCCTCTTCAATGCCCATCTTTTGTTAAACAAACTTCTGATAGACAAATTAGGCATATTCAACGCTTCTTGCTTGCGCGGTTAGTTTGCTAAGCACGAGCCTAAATTGATAACATTTCTTGACGCGAGTCTTGCAAGTATTTTCTTGGCTTCCTCTTCGCGGCCCTGCATAACAAGCCATCTAGGAGACTCGTCGACGAAGAAATAGGCTACTATGATATAAACTATGGCCGGAACAGAGCTATGGCTTGTTATGGTGATGATGTCTTCTGCATTTTGCATTTTGATATCTAGGAGACTCGTCGACGAAGAAATAGGCTACTATGA
Source organism: Pelargonium nanum (assembly GCA_036897485.1). Lineage (NCBI taxonomy): Eukaryota > Viridiplantae > Streptophyta > Magnoliopsida > Geraniales > Geraniaceae > Pelargonium > Pelargonium nanum. The sequence continues at coordinate 27,970 of JAYMTF010000634.1, read as the reverse complement.
TATCTTCTGCATTTTGCTGCTGTTCCGGCCATACTATGATATAAACTATGGCCGGAACAGAGCTACTATGATATAATTTACAAAGATATGGCTTCTTAATCATAATATTTCCATGCGGATTATTTTATTTGAAATGATTATTTGATTTCAAGAGCTTGCAACATTAATTTGGACCTTTTCCACTCGAAAAAATAAATGATTTTCTAATTTATTTAGTACCATTTTCTTGGGTAATATACCACCATTTCACATGGTTTTCCATATTCATTAGAAATTAGTAATTTGATTGTCAATCAATTTTCAATGTTGTCACCATTTCTTTCTTAACATTTTTTGTTGAGTGTGTGGAAATAATTCCCAATATCTTACTCTGTAGGATCTGCAAAGCAAAAATGTGGTGATTTTAAAGAAAAGAGCTCAACTAAACAAATCATTTTTTACACTACACAACTATGCAACCTCAACTGCAATATAATATCAATAACAGTGAGAAAATTAGATTCTTAAAATCTGCAGCTATGACTTAGTTTCTATGAAAAACAAATAATGTAATCTATGATTTGAGATGATGCTATTATAACTTAAATTCATGCACTATGACATGTTATCGACATGTTTTTTTTTTTTTTGGGATTATTTGTCACAATTTTGGAGTAACAAGATGTGCAACCTCAATCATATGATACTATGCATATAGATGAATAAGAGCATAAAGATAACACCGTTTTATTGCTAAAATAGTTGGATTAACTTATGTTACTGAAAACTGCTGCTCTGGTAACGATTTTCGTTTCAGAACGTGGAACACAAATAATTCAAACGGCTGAATCTATGCTCTAGTTATAATTAAGTACATACGACAAAAAACTTGCTTTAATTATATAATCATAAACAATTTGTATTTAATTTCCTTTTAATTATACATTATAAATTATTTATTACAATTCAATATACAAGACAAGAAATAATAAAATAAATCAATAATTAACAAAGATGAGGCAATTGGATCTACATGCCATTATTGAACTTGAATTTCTACATGGTCAAATATTGAATCCTAATTACAAAGAAGAAGTGAAACAATTTGAACAAATGAATAGCAAATTAAGGGTATCATGAAATGAAGATATTAATAGAAAGTGGCTGCAGCAACATCTTGGCTACGAATTTGCTTTTCAGCCTCCATTTCTATCAAGCTGTTGATAACAATATCCGAAGCATTTGTCACCACTTCTGACCAATTTCTGCACAACAAACATAAACAATGTAAATCAATAAGGAAAAAATAAAAACAATTCATTTTCGAAAGAAATTAGGGTTGGTTCCACGAATTCTTTAACAGAACTCTTTGAGATCTTCTACTCATTTAATAAGAACATAACTTATTGAACAATTTTTAATTTTACAACAGGAACATATATTTTCGCGTTTGGTTAAGTGGTGTTCGGAAACAGAGATTTCTTCTCAGACAACGTTTTCTGGTAACTTCATATCTCTTTCAGTTATCCCAGTTGAAGTCTCTCACTATTTTCTCGTATGCAAGATAATATCGTTGTATTTGTCCAAATCGAAACTATAAACTCATGAATCAAACCGGCAGAAAGTTGTTCTATCTCAACTTCAAATTCCTATTCCATTGTCACTAAAATCCTCAAAAAAATTCATCCTATTCCCATCACCTTGAAGTAATCATATTTCTAATCTTTTTGTTTAATATATCTAATATATCTAAAAAAATGTACTCTTAGCACTTGCCATATCGATCTTTTAGCATAATTGAACCAAAGTAGAAAATAAACCAAATAATTAAGTTACTAAGCTAATATTAAACTATGCTCTTCTAGTTAGGTTCTTCAATGAGAAAATAGTTAGGTTCACGATTCATACCCTTTTAAGGAATCAAATGTGAGTCCAACAGTGTACTTAGCCTCCTCAAGAGCCCAGCTGAACTTCTTGAGCTCGTCTTTCGTATATTTTCCGTCATCCACGACACGTAGATTCGATGGCTTCATGTCACAAAAGATCGGAATGACCTTCTTCTTGGACTCCATTATTAGGGCAAGTTCATGAAGACAAAAGTACGAGTCACAATAGTTAGGTGAAAACACCGCGACAAAAACCTTGCAACCATATATTGCACTATTGATCTTCTCGAACAGCTTGTCTCCGGGCTTCATGTTCTTGTTGTCCAAGAAAGGGCGCAAGTTATGACGCGAAAGGTGGTCATATAGCAACGTTGCTATCGTTCTCTTCGTGTCTATACCTCTATGGTTGATGAAGACGTCGCATGGTGACCTAATGAGCTTATTGCTAGGCATTATGTTCGGGTCGTTGAGGCGGAGGAGGTGGCGAGAGAGGTTTTTCATGGCCGACGGTGCACGTTGCATGGTTAGTACTAGCTTGGAGAAAAGTAGGTAGTTTTTTTTTTTGTTTGTTTGATTTAGGTTTTTGGTTTGTTTAGGTGAAAATGTGTGTACTATGTTGTTGGGGGCTTGGACTCTTTTTATAGAATAGGTGTAGCTAAGTTTTGTTTTAATACTATTTTGTGTACTTCATAGGTTTGATTAGATCAACACATGAGAATATTTGACAAGACTAATGCACCATGAATATATGGTTTTAATAGTAAAAAGTTTAGGAATTTCATGACCCTTCAACTACGTTTTTGGTGTTTGTTCCCATTGATTATGTGCCTTTGGACCCTAATTTGACGACAAATGTTGCAATATTTCCAAAAAAAAATGGGTTTTGTTATGGATGGATGGTGATTGATATAGCACATGCTTCTCTTGGTGCTTTTTGGCTTTGAATATAAGCTTCATTTGTACGTTTTCTTGAACAAAATATAGTATTAGTTTTACGTTCAAAGTTCTCGTATATATATTTTTCTATTCTCTTCCCTTTGTTCAAAGTAATTTAACTTGATAATCATTACTCTTTCAACTGGTTTTATTTCATTTCAAGGCAGATGTTCATAGAATATTAGTTTAAGCCCACAAAGTTTAATGGTAATTAAGGTAGAAGTTCTTAGATTTTTAATAAATTATGATTTGGAAAATGCTAAAATCATAAAAGTTGTATAAAATGATGCGACAATATATATTTAACGAGAATAAATATAAATGAGTTAAAATGTTTCATATAGTACACATTTGTAACGTGAAGTGTCTAATTTATTAGTCCAATGTTTTTTTTATAAGTAAGAAGTATTTTTTATTAATAATTAAAACCCAGAAAGAGAAATAAAAGTACGAAAACCCCGAGAGGGGAGGAAACAAATTTAAACCAAAGCAAAGAGAGGTTAATTCCTTGCACCAAATAACAAAAGGAAGTGAAACAGAGACCGAACCTAGCTCCCAAGCAAGAAAAAAGAGAGAAGCTAACAAGCTATTCTGGCATATTCTTCATTTGGTCGTGTCATCGCTTAAATACTTGATATGTCATATCTTAATATTTGACACATTTGTATAACTTTTGGGACAAATAATATTACTTTTATTATTATGATTATGATTTTAAAACTCTTTGATCTTGATTTCAAATCGTATGTTCATGTTCAATTAGTTTCTTGTTCTTTCTCAATTATATATGTATAAATTTATACAACTAAATCAGCTGATTCGGTCCTCCGTATTCAATGTTTATGCTTTTCGCTCCTTCCTAGCTTATTAAATGTAATTTCTGTGGATTTTTCATTAGCTTCTTGGATTTCCAATCCAATTGCAGCCCTAGTTTGATGCTAGAATGGGTTGTTTTTTGTACTTTGTATTATTCCTCTCGGACTTATATCAATTCAAGGTACCGCTTGCTTATAAAAAAAAAATCACTAATAAAATTGTGTTTATTAATGAATCAGAACTTGTACAATTCATGATTAAGATTATAGTCTTTGATATATTTGGTTAAGAATGAGATTGTGAGATTTTCCGATCACAAGTTCAGATTTCATCATTTAGCTATTTTAAATAGTTTCTTAATATTTTACTTTTATGTGTGAACATTTAATTCAGTCATAAGAGAAAAATATATAGTCAACACTAAAGTGTTGAGATGTTCAATTAGCACTAAATGAAAATTTTGAATTCTAACTTCTTGAGTTCAAAATATTTCATCTTTTAGTCATCAAGGTATTTTCTATACTCAATTCATTCATCTTCTATATGTACAACATTGAATTGATATGCAATCTTGTTGAGAAAATTATTCTCATTTTTTGTACGGTCATCAATACAAACATTTTTTTTCAGTCAAACAAATAACAACATAACACATCATTATTGAATACGACATGTTAGCATCCTAGTCCCTTGTAAATCGCTAGCAAAATCTCTAACACAACGCAAATTTTTGTACACATCCCTTGGGTCATAAATTTTTAACTCATGGCCTCTTCTATGATCGATCAGAGATGAAAAAAAAAATACAATTTTTTTTTGTTTTGTGCTCATAGAAGAAGGTAAAAAAGCAATTCATTTAATATTGAGTTCGAGTTCAAAAGAATGCAAATGTGGTTAAATTTGGTAGGGAGAAATTTTTTGTCTCTGTGCCGCGTTTCGACTTAAATTGAAATTTCTTCGAGTATAATATTGTTGATATCATGTTGATCACGAACCATAATTTTTTTTACAACTCATAATTATTTGAAAAGAAATTCCATTTTGGTCACATTCAATTTGAATTTACTCTATGCAGTAATATACTTTAATTACTCCCATATAATTAGATTTAATCTCAGCCGCGTTTAAGCACACTCTAATATAATACAACTTTAATTAAGTTATGAAATTAAAAGGTAATTGTGTGAGTGTGAGTGACTGAGTGTAAAATTTTGACTGATTAAAGAAAGTTCCATATTTTATATTTGCAGTTGCATTAGTGTAATGTGTCACTAGCACATATTAAAGATACGAAAAGGATATATCATCTAATTCTTTCACCATCTTCTTTTTTCTCGAGAGAAATAAATGTAAATTACTTTTCTTTGTTCACACAACATGTTTTTTTAGACTGTTCGCCTAACTAAATAAAACTATTGATTTCTTTGATTTTTATTATTCCGTGTCAAGAAATAAATTAATGTATCAAGAAATAAAACCAGTGTGTACCGAAATTCACATCGAACATAAGATATGAAAACTTATGGAACAGGATAAGTTTTATTGTTACACATGCACCTATAAGAAATGGGGCATGTCTCTGCCTCAGCTAGTGAGCCACAAGCTAAGCTCACCATCACCAACCTGCACGGCTTGCAAGTTCCGCAAGCATGCGAGCAATCAGGCAGCCTCGAGCCAGCAACGCGAAGTGACACGTGCGGTAGCTTTCTCGTTTGATCACAATCCATACTTGTTGCATGTTCATCATGATCTGCAAAACAATTTATTTTTTGTTTTAATTACAAGTCACAAAAGTAGATTTAAGTTTTTAAAATTGTCGGGTGTTATTGGGCCTTAACGGCCCAAAAGATAGCTCAAAAGGTATATAGTCCCGATGTGGGATAACCCAACAACCTCCCGAAACTGGAACATAATGGAGATGTTGTATGACTACTATACTACTGTTGGATGCTATTGGACCCCAATAGTGAGCTCAAAAGGTGAGGCTATCGCTCACATTTATAAAGCAAGCACCAACGACTTCCACAACCGACGTGGAATAACCCGACAAGAGCTTCAGTAATATTTACTTGATGATGATGACGGGTGGCTAATTTGGGCAGCAATAGACATTTTGGTGTGAATTATGAGGATGAAGGCCAGAAAGTATGTGATGGAAGTGGAATATTTCTTCATGTTCTTGAATTGAGTGTGTCTCTTTTGGAATTGATGAGAGTGGGAGCTAGGTGAAGAGGATATAAAGGGAATTGGATATATTTATATTGAGTTGAGCAAAAGAGAATTGTGGTATATTCAAGTATATCACAAGCACTATATGGGGAAGATCACATGAAAAGGGGTGAGGTCTCTCAAGAGCTCACATGGTTTTCTCTTGTACACTGAATTTGCATACACATCAAACCCTATTCTCTATAGCCATTGTAGTCTATTAAAGGCTGCACATAATTGAACAAGGGTTTAGTATTTTGTTCTACTTTATGCATTTTAAGTCAAAATGGTTGTGTTACACAATGTGAGTAATCCACCTCTCGTCTTCGAATCTTTACGTTTTAAAGACCTGAAAGAATGTGTTGAAATATAATATTAAAGTATAAATAAAAACTTCAACTATCGGTTTAAATTTTCAGTTTAGTAAATTATCTGATATCAAAACTTACAACTAAAAAGTCAAATATTCGTATTTAGACACCTGTAAAATTATAACAAGAATAGAACGAACTCTTTATTTATCTATCATCGGCCTACCTGGAAAGTTAAAACAATGCTGCTAATGCTTATATGTAGACATGGTCACATGGGTTCCATGTGGAGTCCATGTGGGCAAATGTAATGGCTAAGGACAATATGTGGGTTCTTCTTCAAGTCAACTTCTTTTTTTCTTTTTCTTTTTTGCTATAACTCATTCCTCATCAGAATCGTGAACATTGGGCCTCCTAAGGTTTAGCCTGACTCCATTAACTGTTTACACAATTCAAGAGAAGAGTAAAGGGTTGTTCTCTTAACCATTGGATAGCCCAACTTCAATACCATAATGATTTGCCTACTACCCATTTTGCACACTACATATGTAGGTTTCAGAAAGAGACCTTCAATTGGGCAATAATTCAAAGCCCACCCATCAATCTCTTAAGTTGGTCCAAAGTTTAACAAATACTTCATTCATTTTTGTGTTTTTTTTATCTAAATCAATCTCTTGTTTGTCTTGAATTTCTTTTCCAAAATGAGTTTCACTACAAGAAATTTCATTTTCTACGACGGTCAATCCAGTCGCTCAAACCCCTATTCTGTCGCGAAAAGTCAATAATTAGTTGTAACAAAATATATTGTCACGAAAAGTCTCATGTGCACGACTGGAGCTGGTTTGTCACGGAAAGTATAGCTTTGTGCGACAAAAAAGTTGTCATCAAAAGCATATAAACCCATATTTTCACCATTATTGGGTTTTTATCCATGTCAGCCCGATAATCATTGTTTATAAGTTCAACTCATGGCGATAGCTTATTTTTTGTTTTCACCAAAAGTAAGAACTACTTTTGTAGTGTGTCTTATTTCATTTTATTTTTAAAATTAATTATGCATAAATTGTCAATAGTATTTTTATAATAAGTTAATCGGTATTTCTTAAGTTTATTATAACACGTGATTATGATGACACACGAGTAAATATATAAGTCTAACTAACATAACCTTATTTTTTTCAAAATAAAAACAAAAACATTCATTTTGAAATGAATGAACTGAATAAATCTAAATGATTGTTAGTAAATAAATATAATTCAACTTTGGATATGATCACATATTTCTTTTCTTTCTTTCTTTTTTGCAGAAAGAGATGTATTAACTAAGAAAAATAGTCTTGAGGGACAAGTCTATGAGCTACTACTCCTATAAATATTATTATATCCAACAATATAAGACAACCCACGGACGGGTTAGATAAAGAACAATACATATCTGCATAAACAATATGCATTTTAGTCAAGAAATCTGTATTAAAATTAGCTTCCCTTAGAATAAGCCTATAGTTCATTTCATCAAATAAGCCTAAGTACTAAGGTGAACCATAATCTCATGAATAGTAACAAAGTTTGTTTCAATAATTAATGTCTTTTGAAAACACAAATTAATTAAGACCGTTCATGATTGTACAAAAGCTCAACAAGATCTGAATGACAATCCCAAGTTTCCCTTGTGAGGGTTATGTTGATTTTTGTACATTCATATATATATATATATATATATATTACAATTAAGACAGACACATGCAAAAAATACCAGTATGTTAACAATTAGAGAGCAACCTTAACATGGAAGCTTGACCTAATAGAATATTTAGTTGCTTAAGAACATGTTAGCATGACTGCATGAGATATAGAGTGTATATAAGCTTGAACATGTAGTAACATGGACACCCACTGTCAGCCCATTACTACAAAATCTGTACATATATATTTTTATAATAAAAAAATCATTAAAATATGTTATTGTAAGCTAGAATATCACATTTGCTACATGCTCACATGTACAGCTAGGTCAACCTCCATATATATTCCACTCTGTCACACACAATACTTGAAAATATCAAGACATTTCTCTATTCTCTCAGGGGCATAATTGTCCATAACAAAACATGTATTTTGACTATTTTCTATTTGGATCTATGATATATAAAAATAACAAAAGAATCCAATGCTTGGAATGAAGAAATAGAAAAAATATATATATTTAGGTGATGACCAGCAGCATCAATGAAAGCCATTTTTGGGTGACTTGTCTTGTGTAGCATCACTAGTTTACAATTAAAGATGAGTGACACTTTCTTGTGGTTATTCCTCTAGAAGGAAGATTAAAGATTTGGTTATCCTGTGGTGGAGAGTGTGCTTTGTGGAAGTGGTTGTTGCAATTCAACATCAAATGAGAATGGTTAGATTGAAAGGTTAATTTAGGGCATGGACCCACTAATGTCTAAGAGAGATGGGTGTTTGGACATCATCATCATAGACAAAATGTCAATATATATCCAGCTAATTATAAGGTGTAAGGTAGGTTGTTGTTTCATCACAAGTAACCGGGGAGCTAGGGGCGGCTTTAGTAGACAGTAGTACATGCCGATCTTTTAAAACTCTATTATGTATTAATGAAATCTTATAATTGTCAAAGAATTGTATCGGCTTAATGGAAGTAATGTCCTTCTCTATCTTAAAGATGTTCATTTTACATTCTTCATTCGTCTTAAAATGAGTGCCGCTCGTTTCATTTTGAGAAAAATGAAGAACAAGTTAGCCAGTTTGATATATTACTCTTGTATCCTCGTGATAATGTGTTAAAAGATACTAACTAACTTGTTATAAGAACATTATTGACAGTTCATGTATAACTAACTTACTAAATATAAAAATATGTCTCATTTTGATGCCAAATTCAAGAGAAGCAAGACACTTATTTTAAAACGGATGAGATATTACACTATAAAAAATTTGTGCTCCTCTTAAACGAAATGTTTGGTTACCTCACCCACACAACATTATGGAACATATGTTTCTTGTAATAAATAGGTTAATAATATGTGCCAAATTGCACTAATTAAGATTAATGTATTTATTTGAGGAAAAATGAAAATGTATATACATTAAACATTCTTAGAGTTTTACTTGTTTGAGATTGTCATTAAATTCTATAGCCGGCTTTTCAGAAAATTCATATATGTCTCACTATATTACAAATTAAGGAGGATAAATGTGATCATTTGTGTATCTCTCTTTACCCACCAATAAAAATCATACTTGTTCCAAGTTAATTTTATGTTTTTAATAATGTAGGTTGGTCCAAAACCTAATTGAACTTTAATCCAAAGCTAGGTAGATGGATGAGCAGAACATGATTACTATAATGACTATAAAAGTTTGTTTGACAGCATGTATAAACAGCTAATTGGTGGTGACCCATGAGAATAATTGAATTCTAATTATAGCCTCATCTTTAAATCATGTTGTGGTTGGAATTGGATTGATACATCTAAGTACATAATGGAGAGATGATGGTTAGGTCTATACTCTCAAGATTAAGGCCAATCACTACTTCACCAACCCCCTATATTCTCCAACGGATATGATAATTTGGATTCGAACAAAATTATGTCTGATTTAAAATAGTTCATTCCGTTTCGACCAATTTCGAATTGTTCGTTCACCTTATACTAAATTTTTTGAATTTTATTTGATTCAATTAAAAAAAATTAATCTAATTCGATTTTCTTTTAAACTAGATTCAAATTACTCTTTATTAATGTGAATCTGAATAATTCTGATATGAATCCTATTCGAAATAGAAATGATAATTTTCCAAACCTACTCCATTCATTCTTGATGAAGATCCCCAAAGAAAATTTTCAAATATGTATATATACACACACATATGTGCTATAGGTATAGTCAAATATTACCACTTTCTTACTTCATCAAACCCCTCTATCCACAATCTAAAACAACCAAAAAAGTTGTCTTATGTAAAAGAAAAAAAAAATCAGTACTAAGCACAAACTAGTCAACTCAACTAATTTAGAATTCTTTTATCCCCTACTTGTATATAGCTTATAAACCAAGTTTTCTTTTCTTTTTATATACCCCACATAACTTTAATAATAATGTTGAAAACTCTTTTTACATTTTGTGTAATGAACTCTTTTTTCATGATTCAAAAAAAAAATCTCTTGTTACAACACAATATTTCACAACTTTCGTTCTCTTGAACCCACGACATTTTACATGAACATATGCATCTTACATAATTCAACCATTTATAACTCACTCATTTAAAGATGAAAATGCAAAAATTTAAACAGAATTGTGTAAAAAGTGACTTATACAAATTAAATGGAAAATATAACTAGTTATGACAGTTTCAACTTATTTATTTAAACATGTATGGTTGGATCGAGTAATTTTAAACTCAACTATTTAAATATGTTTACTATGTCATGTCGGGTTAACTCACTCATATACAAATTGTGTAATACAACCAATTTAATAATCAAATCATCAATCCAAATTATTACTACTTAAGTATTTTGATTACTACTTAAGCTAAATACTTTAAATTCTGCAAATCCTTATGTAAGGGTTGTAACTTTATGATGATTGATCCAAATTTAAAGCATTGGGATCATCAAAGTTGAGAAAATTAATGACACAAGTTGCAGTTTATCTGTATTCTTGGCAGACAAATCTCCTCAATTGTTTTGGCGCACATAGCCAACTCAACTTCACTCACCTTAATGACTTCTACTTGGAATTGGATTCAAACATTTTTTTTCTAGTTCTCAATTTGACAACTCTATTTCTTGTTCACAAAATGAGGGCATGAATTATACATCTCACACAACTACATTTATCACTAGAGCTCACAAAATGAGTTGTGCTTTATTGTTGGCGCGGTACAATAATATGTCTCTAAATCAAAAAATACTCACTTTACAAATATGGTCATGTTTTCTTTATAATCTATTTACACTATAGTTTTAGCCAGTTTACTTTGAATACAATATATATGCAATCTATTTTAGTAGGTAGAGGTTGTAAAATAAGTTGTATATAATTTACCCCTCATTGTTGACTTATTGCGATGATAATGAACACAAATTGAAGAATAAACCATTTTTTTTGCAACTCGCATCCTTAATCATTAGGTCACCATTTCTCTATTCTTATAATATTTATTAAATTCCAAAATAGATTTAGTTTTGTTAATCGGGCATAACTAATGATTGCTCAACAACCTTAAAATGAGACCAATTCATGGAATTGCATTTTTAATGTATGTTATGATGAATGATAAAAATGAGATGCATAAAACTCTCTTAAACCAATCACATCTATATTACTAGTGACTGCTGTTATCAAAATTCTATTCCTTAATTCTATTATAATACAATATGCTCTCTTTAAGATAAGATCAACATAAAATATGGTTGTTACGATAGATTGATTTTTATTATAATGAATAACGGTAGATTGATTTAGTTCTTAAAAAATAAGTATACACTAATCAATTTATCGAAAAAGAGTATCGTTCGTCTAGACCTTCCGTCCATACGCCGTGAACAAGCTTTCAAAAGAATTATCGAGAGTACTTTCGCATGACTTTCAAAAGTACTTCTAAGAGTGTTTCCACGTGACTTCTTATGGTACTTACAAAGGTGCTAACACTTGGTCACTAAAAATATACTCAAGAGTAATCTATCAAACTCCAAGAAGCTACTCTAACACTTGACATAAATCATACTCTCCAAGAGTCATCCATGAAGTCTCGAAGGAGATCGAACCTTTTTGGAACCCAAGAAAGTCATCCGTAGCGATGGGCACTCCTCCAAAAACCACACTATGCGTGGAGCTTGGAGGGCTTACAGAGAATGATAGACACTTTCAGAGTGCGAAAACCATAATTTCCTCACGTGCCCAGCAAACAATCAATCACTCGTTGTCAACTCGTCAGATAACTAGATATGTCACCCTTATAAATAGTCATCTTAAAAAAAAAAAAAAGTGATGATAGCATTTTCTCTCAATTATTTCTATATACAAACTCTTTTCAACTAAATGGTTTGGATTGTAGATTTGGAGTATGTGAATTGGCTGGATCCAAACTAAAAGTAACTTTCTTTTCTGCTTTATTTATTTTTTTTTTTTTCTGGTTGGAGATGTTGCAAGTTTGTAGATTATTCTGGCTACTGATTCACTCTTTCTATTTTTTACAGCTAGAAGCAACTCTACTACTAGCACCACTGCCCCTGACAGTGCCAGCAAAGCACAGAAATTAACAACAACAAAAAGAGAGAAAAAAGTGACACTCTGTTCTCGTGAATGGCGAGAACATTTTTACACACAAACATTAATGTAAAAGAAAATGGACCTCTCAACAAACCCATTACACACACTCTCTCTCTAGTTTCTTTCACCACCGCCACCACCACTTCCTCCGCCGCCGCCGACGCCGCCGCACCTACCCCAATCATCAAGCCACCACCTTTAGAGAGAGAAACATGTCGGCATTTCCTGTGGGACCCACCTCCAATAATCATAAAAAATGAAAATTATCTCTCTCTCTCTCTTACACACACACACATTCCATGTGCAGTGCTGTGAGCTCAAACTTTCCCATACTGTCTACTTGCTCTGTGTTCTTTTCCTCTGTTCTCTCTCTAAAGACCCAGATGTGGAAATGAGAGAAATCTCGTAAATTGGTGCGAGAATCCGGAGACGGAACAGAACCCATGAATCTCTGAAACAAAACAAGCAAAACCCATCTCTCAATTTCTCCAACATTCTGTGTCTCTGACTCACTCCATGGATCCAAGGACTCGGCTCGAGTATGTTCTGTTTCAGCTCACTCCCACCAGAACCAGGTACTGTGAATAATTCTCTGCTACATACAATACACATTTACACAGATGTTCGTGTCTTGATGGCTAATCTTCTTGGGTTTGATCTGAAGGTGTGATCTGGTGATTTTTGCTGGTGGAGCTAACGAGAAATTGGCGTCTGGGCTTCTGGAGCCGTTTCTGTTGCATCTGAAATGTGCCAAGGACCAGATTTCCAAAGGAGGCTACTCGATTACGCTTCGACCCAGAAGCTCAGATGCTTCCTGGTTCACCAAAGCAACTCTGCTCAGGTAATTTTGATAAATTCTCGTGTGTTTGTAGGGTTTGGAGCAATGTGTGGCTCTTGAGAAGCAGCAAAATTGGTGTTCAAGGAGCTAGATCTTTAGTTTCCTTTTAGAATTCTGTTGATTTTCATTGAATGGTTGCATAGATATTGAAATGGAATGGAACCAGTAGTCTATTAGTCTTTTCAATTTAGGGTTTGAATATTTTGGGCATTTTAATTAGTTTATATTTTTTTTTACCATTTGACTTTTGATTCAGTCAAACAAGTTCTTGGAAATTTGGGTGAAATTTCAAGAATTGGGAAGATTTAAAATCAACCAATGTCCACTGAATTTCCAATATCTAAGAATTGTGATCTGTTCCTACTAGGGTTGGGAGCAAAATCTGTAACAGTAGCTATTGTTATAATTGTACCCAATTATGTTAGCTTTGCCTAATCGTCATCTTCTTTGAACAGATTTGTGAGGTTTGTGAACACACCAGAAGTTCTTGAGCGATTCGTGACAACGGAGAAGGAGATCGTGCAAATTGAGATACCAAACAGTGCTGCTGAGACTGAAGGTATGCTTGATACAGATTTTGATGGTTTTTTTTTTTTTTTTTTTAAATCGGATGTTTCTCATCACCTCCAGATTTTGATGGTTAGCTCTTGCTAATTACATTTTAGAAGTCATTTGACTTTGGAATCCATCTAGTGAACAAAAGAGGTTCCAATTCTTAACCTTGAGAGGTCATCTTGATTAAGTTGAATTTGCTAGGAAGTTTGTATCTTTGAATGTTGTTGCCTATTGCATAATGGAGATCCACTTGAGTCATCACTCACAAATTTGAATCAACTGATGTATTTTCAGCTGCTGATGGGAATACCAAGAAGACAAAAGTTTCTTCTAAGGTGAGTCTTAGTTTCGAAATTCATGAATGTGATCTTTCCTCTGATTATGTTACGTGATAGCCATATCTGATGTGATGCTACTTTACAGTCAAAAGGTGAATCTGATGGAGCCGATGATGCTGTACCCGAAGAAAATCCCAAGTAATTGTCATGTCTTGAAAATACACATACATGAAATAACAGCATATATGCATTATATTGACTGGTCAGTTTTGGGTGATGAACAGGGCTCGTCTCCAGCGCGTTTTGGAAACCAGGAAAGCTGTACTTCGTAAAGAGCAAGCAATGGCTTATGCCCGTGCTCTGGTTGCTGGATTCGAACCAGCCTTTATAGATGATCTTATATCCTTCGCTGATGCTTTTGGAGCTTCTCGCTTAAGGTATAATTGACTTAGAAAGGTCTAATATCTCATAGTCTGTTAGTTTTAATACTTGAAGTAAAACAGATTCGATAATATGTATATTTCAAATGTTTCACAATTGGGTTGTCATTGTTGCCTTCATTTCACATAATTGGTGCTTCTATCGTACTTTCGAGTTTCAACATTCATTGTAGATTTGTAACAAAGCATGCATCCATATAGCTTAAGAAATCTTGATAATGTGAGCCTAAAATAAAAGCACCCCATTTTCCATGTAAAAGTTAGTTTAGATACTGAAGTTCGATCCTTTTTCCTTCTATTTAAATCTTGGATAAGGGCTTAAGATGTATTTCTGTTTGCTTTAGGGAAGCATGCATAAATTTCATGGAACTATGCAATAAAAAGAATGAAGATAGGCTTTGGATGGCTGAGTTGGCGGCAATGCAGGTGTCTCGGGCTGAACTTTCATACTTAAAAACATCTGGCATTGTACTTGCTGGTGAAGACATTGACCCAAATCAAAATCTTACTATAAATGTCTCAAATGGGAAACAAAGTGGCTCATCAGATGGTACAATGTCTGACTCAAATAATCAAGGTACGGTTGATTACAATTATGAGCATACTCTCTCTCTCTCTCTCTCTCTCTCTCTCAAACACACACATGCGTGCGCGTACGCACAACTTTATGTTGGGATTTCCACATTTGTGATAAATGGATTTGTGAATGTGATATACACAAAAGTCGAAGGGAGAGTCCTTTCCATTAGATAACTGTTTTGTCTTTGATACTAAATGAGAAAAATATCATGTGCAGATGGTAGCTTGCCAGCAACAGCTCAGATACCAATGTCATGGCCAAACCATCATCCTCAATATATGCATAATTTTCAAGGTCCTATGTATCCCCCATATCAAGGATTCCCATATCCTGGTATGCATGCTCCTCCTCCATATTACCCAAGGAATATGCAGTGGCCTCCAAATGTGGAAGATTCTGGTGCTGGTCCTGATTGGGAGTCTGATGGGCGCCTGAATTACAGATCATCTTCCAGGAATAAAAAGAAGGGTTCAAATGGAAAAGGAGAATCCGAACAAGATGGATCCACTGACCCCAGCGACTCTTCTGAAAGTGAGTCAGAGTATTTGAAGAATGGAAAGAAACATTCATCATCCGGGAAACACCTTAAGAAAAAACATGGGAAAAAGTCCTCTAGAAAGGTTGTCATCCGCAACATCAATTACATAACTTCTCGGAGGGAAGGAGAAAACGACAGCAACTCTGATGGGAGTTCATCTGATGAGAATGAATTCATTGACGGAGATTCCCTCAAACAGCAGGTCGAAGAAGCTGTTGGATCATTGGGGAGGCAACATAAATCTACCCGACGTCATCACAAGAAACGAGATGGAGTCCAACACCCCAGTGTTGTAGATGGATCAAATAATTCTGAGGTAGAAAAGAAAAATGAAAACTGGGATGCTTTCCAGAACCTTCTTCTGAGAGAGGAGCCAAGTACCGAATCCCACCCCGTGGAGATTAAGGAAGAACATTTCACAACTAAAAGCTTAGAGGAGGAAAGATCATTTACATTTAAACCGGAAGCCGAGGAAGTAAATAAGCAAAGAGCTGTTTCAACTGACTCCTTTGTTGTGATGGGGAAATATTCAGGTAATGAAGAATCTCGCACTGAAAACTTTGAAGCTGATGTAGGTCTCCGCTCAATCATTAAGAATAGAAATGGCATGAATGAGGAATTCTTATTTTCACAAAGAGCTGAAGAATCAGGGAACTATTCGCAAGTTACTGTCTCTAATGCTACTGAATCTCCCATAATCAGAAGTCATGGAGAAGGAGATTGGTTTGTCAGTGATAAATCAGCAAGTCGGGATCAAGATAAAGATATTCAATACTTTGATAGTTCAGCGTTAGTGAGTAACTATAATGCTGAGCAATATAAGAAAGATGTTCTTGCCGACGATTCGTTCATGATTCATTCTCATTCAATGGTCGGTGATCAATCTGATTCCCATTTAAGGACAGACATTATGGTTTCCGAAATCATAGGAGCTGCTGAACATGATAAAGGTGCTCCAGAAATATCCCAAGATATGACTGAAGCCTTCCCTGTCCATGAACCAGATGACCTTTACATGGTGCTTGATCGTGATTCAGCAATGGACCACTCTGTCACGTGGACTCCAGAAATGGATTATGAAAATAACGTTTCATATACTGATCCTAGAACAAAGCAGTCTGATCTTGAAACAGCTGGTTCTGCTGATGACGGGCAACTCCCAAATGGTACAGGAAGCAATGATAAAAGTAATGGAGCTCCAGGCGGAAAAGTTTCTAGTAAAGTACGATCAAAAGTGGTGAATGGAACTGTTGGGAGGAGCAGACCTGACCTCACATCAAGGACCAGGAAACCACCTTCCGGAAGCAGGACCATAGTTCATAAAAGCAAATTTGAGCAGGTATATATTTAACAATCATAGGAGTTTAGTTTCCGCTTATCAAAAAAAGGAGTTTAGTTTCCCTGAAAGATGGTTGAAGATATAAACTGCTTACTTCCATTCTCTTCTCTATGTTCTTATATTATTTCTGTACCTCTTTCATTCTCTCAAGTAACAGGACAGAGAATAGGGAATCATGTAGTTCTGGTTTGTGCATGTCACTAGAAATGATCTTTTTTTTTTCCGAGTGACTAGTGTTTTACAATTTTCATTTCCCTTGGTCAACCTAAGTTATGTTTTTATCATACTTCTCTTTCCCACAACCTAGTAAAGTATCATACTAATATTGGGATGTCATCTCATTTTCTAAGGTTGATTTGACTTTTAATTGAAACTGTAATAACAGTATTGGGATGATTACCCCCGGCTACTGGTTCATTATGTAATTCTCTTTATTGTCCCTTTCCTATTCTCTATCTGTTGTCAAGTTTTAATGGGTTTCGACTCCTTTGTGCTGTTACAAATAGGAAGAGGAGAACCGGAAGAAAAAGGAGGAGTTAATGATTCAACGCCAGAAGAGAATTGCTGAAAGGAGTGCTGCTAGTGGTAAAACTACAACACTCGTAAAGCATGAAAAGCCTAAAGTCCAATCTCCAAGCTCTGAAACTAAAAAATTGCATAAGCCTGTCCTTAGGAGCTCGACAATAGATCGCCTTGCAGCTGCACGGACACCTCAGCAGGTGTCTGTAACTCAAGCAAAGTCGGACCAGCCCCAAAAGGCAATCTTGAAGCCAAACGGTGCAACTACTGTACCTCCAAAGACCTCTGGCGCTGGGAACAAGAAACCGAGTCCAAACAAACTCAAACCTTCTGATGAGAAAAATAGCCCGAAGAAACTAAATAGGGTACTTTCTTCTGACTCTGCTATCCAGGAAAAGAATGATCTCCCGGAAGCTCCTGCATCATTGCCACAGGAGGTACCAACTGCTCAAGCTACTCAAGCAGCTGATACTATTGATGATTCTGAGAACATCAAGGACTTGCACACTACTTCAGTTGAGAAGAGTGAAGAAAAAAAGATTCCACAAAAAGAGATATTGGATGAAAGAAACTGCAACGAGAATTTACTTGACAAGAGCTCTTCTGTGCCATGTGAAGATCACTCTGTGCAGCCGGAACTCTTAAAATTTGATGACAAGACTTCATATAAAGTGACGCCAATTGTATGCGAAGAAAAGGAAATTGCTGGTGATCATGAACACATTCCTGAACCGACTGTACATATTTTGTCAGCATCACAAGCCAAAGTTGTCACCTTTGCTACCACAAACGGTAAAGAAGATGATACACTTGCTGAAGTGTTCCCAGTCTCGGAGATAGAAGTGGCAACCCCTCCAGGCGATGAAATGAGTCCAGAACCAATGCACGCCAGGAAGAAATGGGACAATGATGAAAATCCTCCCAAAGCAGCCAAAGGGCTGAGAAAGCTTCTTTTATTTGGGAGGAAGAACAAAAACTCTGCTGAAAATTGATTCTTATTCGAGACTTGGTTCATCCAATGCAAGTAGGTTACATGTCTACCCGGCTTGACTATTCCACGACCACCGGACATATCCTCCGGACATATCAGTTGAGTTGTTTGATCGTTCAGGTAATACATACTACGATTGTTGAGTGGAAAATATAGCTCAGTTCTCATACAAGAAATAAGGCCTTGTGAGTTGCGGCCAAGAAAGTTGTGCTGTAATTTATTTGGATTCGATATGTCATATATAGGAGGTTGTACACAGGTAAATTCTTTCATTTAGTTCATGGATTTGCAGTTCTTTAGGCTGTTTTTTCCTTCTTCTTTTTGTGTCTCGTTTGATCTTTGATTCAAATTTCTGTTTGTGTGTATAACAGAACCCTGTAATGATTATTTGATGTAATAATATTCTTTTTCCATGTATTCAGAAGCTTCCAAAGGCCTGAATTAACTTTAAAACTGAAGTTTGTTGTGTTGTTACCTTGGTTTGAAATCAGAATTTGCAATTCTTGGTGTGATAATGACTATCACATGAAATGTATTTGCGATGAAACATCAGACCATTTTCTGGTTCCTTTGCTTTATCACTTCATCCATCAACAAACCTTATTGAACATCAAGAATAGCCAACTCCAAGCCCATGTTGTGGCATCATTCTTCCATGTTGCGACGTCGTTTTGGTGACCTTGGTTCTTTTTTTATCGAGGAGCTCACAAAATGAAGAGCTCGTAAATAAATGAATCTTACCCCGCTCTCATGCTATAGAAATGTCTTGGTAATCATGAGGTAGATTTCTCGACATTCAAATCTTCTGCTAATGGTATGCTACTCTTTCGCAGACTATAGGAACTAAGGAGTGAGAATCCAAACCTCCAACTAATCTTCCAAGGGCCCAAGCATTCAATTCCATCCCCGAAATTCTAGACTTATAACTTTTTAAATGCAACTACCCTACCATGTATGTGGGCAAGACGACAACACATTCTCGTGTACTAAAGTTGACTGAGTCAAATACATCATCTCTGAAATTAAAATTATTAATAGATAAACAATTCATTTGTAACATTTAAAACATCGTAGTTTTGAAGTCGTGTAAAATGACGTATTTAGCCTTGCATTGTAGTTTGTGCGCCCATTATTTATCACTAACATTAGTGATAAATACTGTATTGAAAAAACAATAGCATAATTAGAAAGTGAGGTGACTTTTTATTTTCAAATGGTCAAATTACATTTATTATGAAACAAATTTTACTTTATAGAATGAAATTGAGGTAGCATGTTGCAATGTATGATATTAATATATTAAAAGTTCAATGAATAAAATAAAAAGCTTTCATAGCTCAGTTGGTTAGAGCACCCGTTTAGTAAGCGGGAGGTCTTGAGTTCAACTCTCAATGAAAGCATATTTTTTTTCTTCTCTCTTTTTTCCTTCAAATATTTTAATGTTAACTATATTTCATGGAATTTGCTACAATGAAAACATATTTTTTGTTTTCTTCTCTTTTTTTTATTCAAATATTTTAATGTTAATATATTTCATGGAATTTACGATATTGTAATGTCATATCAACAAAATTTGAGGAAGTTTGTTTTCTTCTCTTTTTTTTTTCGAATATTTTAATATTAACTATATTTCATAAAATTTTGATATTTTAGTGTCACATCAACAAAATTTGAGGAAGAGGTTTGTGGCTGTTTGTGTTTTCATTTTCTTTTTATCACACACAAAAAAGCCAAAATAATATTACATATCATTATGATTTGTTTTTGTTAATATATATATTTTTATCATAAATTGTTAGTGAGAAATCGTTTGTAAAGGATACTAGGGTCTAAAATATAAAAATCTACAACTAGTTCAAGTGTTAAAAACCTTTAAAAAACTTATAATAAAAAAACACTTCAATGACCAAATCTAGAAAAATACTCATTTATAAGTAATTTATTTTCTACTATCATACTTAATGTTACTTATTTGCTTAGCTACGAATAGTAATTTACTCGTTTTTAAAAAAATTGTTCGTGCATCTTGTACGCTAAAAACAAATAAGAAGTCTCAACTAGAGTTCCTAATTAAGGGCCGTTTTTCTCTGCCAAAATACATAAAATCTAGAAATGAAATAAAAAAATATAAACATGATAATAGCCTCTTTCATTGTTTTAAAACTATGATTTCTTTGTTAGATGCTTATCCTCTATCCCTAATATCCGATTCTAAAGCAGTAGACTTTACACATTTGTAACCTTTTGCATAATATTCAAATGAATTTATGCGGATCCTCCTTAATGCGAGCTAAAATAAAGCTAGAACTAAGAGTAAATAGCTAATTATCAACTTTGTTCATATGTTGAAACGTAACTAATATACTCATTCATATGTATCAAAATATTTTAAAATAAAAACGTAAATGAAATAACACATTTATTTTGAAAGATATATTTAATAACTTATTATTATAAATAAAAGAACTCACTCCAAGATAAGTTTCGCAACATTTACTGTGACTTGTCACATGATTGAGAGCTCAAAAGTATCAATGTATTGACTTAAGAGCTTACTCATATGTTGTTCAAGAGTGATAGGCACATAGCAAAACTCATTAGACAAAATGTGGGGTAGGAGGCTAATTGGGCCAAAAATACAACATATGGAGTGAGTATGTTACAAGCCCAACCCAACTAAACATTAGAGGCGACACAGAATTTTAAATTACATTTGTTTGATCGACAAAAAAAATAATTCGAATATGGTCCGAAAGGAATTGGAATAAGATTCAACAAGATTTTCTATAAACTAAACCGGATAAAATCTAAAATCTTAATAGGTGAATTTGTCTGGTTTAAAATTTATCAAATCGAATTAAATTTTAAATACATAATATTTTGGATTTTAATTGACATGTGAAACTAAAGAAAAGTTGGCCACCTTTTGGCTCATGGAAGCATCTATTCTCTTTCTTTTCTTCAATATATATTATATTATATTATAATTATATTAAGTACACACAAGATCTAACATTTGACAGCAAATTTGCTTCTCCACCGACACTCATAACACACGCCTGTGTTACCCATAATACCCCCAATCCATTTTACTTCAATTGGTCAAATCTTAATTGTCTGAATTACAAGAAACAAATTACTCTAAAATAAAATATTTCTATTTGAAATATGTTATCAAGAGAGATTGATACATGTAAGTCCGTAGTATGTTTTTCAAAAAATCGATCAATAGTTCATACTCAAATATGCATATGAAAATTTGACATATCATAAATTAATATTTACATCTGTCTCGATAAAATTGTAAAAACGAAACGTATGTAGTGCCTGCATTCAATTCGAACGTGTCTTAATTGAGATTGGTCTGCCTCATTCTATTAATAAGTTTGGAAAAAAAAAAAACATGCAACACATAGTTGTACAATTAGTTTGTGAGTAAGGGGTATTTTGGGAATTTGAGATGGCAGGTGAAGCTTTGATTTCAGGCAACCTTTGGTATGGTGTCTCTTTCTCTTGCAGCTATTTTTTATTTTTATTTTCAGATAATAATTTTTTATATTCTGCGTTGCTTCTTCTACAATAAATTACAGCG
The DNA here is from genome assembly GCA_036897485.1 of Pelargonium nanum. Classification (NCBI taxonomy): domain Eukaryota; kingdom Viridiplantae; phylum Streptophyta; class Magnoliopsida; order Geraniales; family Geraniaceae; genus Pelargonium; species Pelargonium nanum. The sequence goes on along the minus strand of JAYMTF010000634.1, from coordinate 5,858 downwards.
ACGTTTCTTTTTTTGTATGTTTAGCTAGAGTGAGAAGCAACAGAGAGCTGACAGAGAAGAGAGAGAGAGAGAGAGATCTGAAGCTCGAATTCCAAATCCATGGCGTCCAAGTTGCTACTGATTGTTGTCTTCATCTTTGATCTCATTGCTTTTGGATTAGCTGTTGCTGCTGAGCAGAGAAGAAGCACTGTAAGTTACTTTAACCATTTCTCTCTCTCTCTCTCTCTCTCTCTCTCTCTGCTTGGGGTTTTGTTTGTTTGCTTGGAAAATGTAGGAAAATACAAACACAACTCAATCTTGCGTTCAGTGGTTGTGAAATTTGTTTTGTAATTGTTTTTTGTGTTTATGCTGGTGATTGGTAGCATGAAATTGAAGAACATATTTAGAGTTTCGATTTACATGTCTTTGTCCCAAATATTTGCTATATTCATTTTAGAAATGTCAGATCTGTTCTTTAAACTCAGCTAAATTAGTAGTGCCAATATCAGATGTCTCTGAAAAAAATTACTTGATTGAACTGTCTACAAGTTTTCACCAATTTTTTCATACTTGAAATTTCCATGTTGATTATGAATAATAGTATAATACATAGATGGTATCAGATTCTGCTTTAAATTCATGAATGCCCATATGAAATGAAGTGTTTCATTTTGAGCAGAACTTTACTTTTCACGCCTAGTTGCTGAGAATAGAAGAGGAAGCAAAAAAAAAAAAAATCTGTGGTTTTGTGCTAATTTAGAAGGATGAAAATGAATTCAAACCTTTCAATGGTATTGACTTAACGGCTTTGCTGAATGGATTTTGTCGGTGCATATCACCAACTCATATAGATCTAAAGTTCAAAGTTCTGATTTCTAGTCTTTCTTTAGCTTTTGGTTCTTTCCCAGCCTAAATACTAGCTACTCCCTCCGCCTCAAAATGAGTGTATTGGTTCCTATTTTAAGAAAAATTAAGAAGTTCGTTAGGGTTGTATATAATGTATCCTCAAAAACATGTGTTGTAATAACTAACAAACTTAAGATATGCTAACTTATTGTAATGTTACTATTATTGGTATTCATATATAACTAACTTTCTAAAATGGGAAAGAGGACACTCATTTTGGGACGAATGGAGTAATAGATAGAAGTAACCAAGACACTCAAAATTGAGTGGTAGACTAGAAGGGATTCTTGTGTGATTGGTACCAATGGTATGACTTCCAGTGCTATTATAAAATACTTGCTGATTGTGGATTTAACTCTGGAACTTCAATTCAATAGTAATAATAGTATTGGAAGCTAATATAGTGCATTTCCTGATGTTTTCATGATATTTAGGCAACCGATGTTACTTGATTCTGATTGCTAATGATATAATGTTTTGATTTTTCTTTTATAGGGCACTGTTGTTGCAGATAATGCCAAGGAATATACTTATTGTGTCTATGACTCGGATATTTCAACTGGCATGGGTGTCGGTGCATTTTTGTTCCTCATGGCTAGACACGACCTTATAAATGTGTCAAGCCGATGCTTCTGCTGTGGGAGGGCTCTAAGCCCCGGAGGTTCAAGGGCTTGGGCTGTCATCCTTTTCATAGTCTGCTGGTATAATTTCACACACATTCCTGTCTTTCTATTACATCGTGCTTATAGCAATGTTTTATACATATTTGGTTGCCTCGTTAACTCCTCTAATTTGATCTTTCAGGGTGTTTTTCCTCATCGCTGAGTCGTGCTTGTTGGCAGCTTCCGTGACGAATGCTTACCACACCAAGTACAGGACCATTTTTGGTGGCCAAGACCCTCCTTCTTGCGAGACCGTGAGAAAAGGAGTTTTCGGGGCAGGAGCCGCTTTCGTTTTCCTCACTTCCATAGTCTCTCAGTTCTACTACGTCAGCTACTCCAAGGCGAGGGACAGCTTCCAGTCCTATGACAGAGAGACTGGTGTGGGTATGGGAACTTACAAGTGAGACTAGTTCGTTTAGCAGCTCTCGACCATGGGGTTGCCACGGTTGTTTGAACTTGATACATTTGCTTTCGTAATCTTCTCATATTTTCATTTGGAGTCCATGTAACAAGGGTTCAATGTAATTTGTGATAGCTTGAATCCAAAAGTTATATTTTCTGATTCTTTGTTGTGCAACTGAATTTTTTTGCTGTCATATATAGATTAATAATAGAAGACTATTGCTTATGTTGTGCAAAGATATTTTTGTTCATCAGCTTTATTGAATGGTTAGAAACTCTATGGTGTTCAATTGTGTGCTTGATTCATATAGAGTTGCAATATCTTGTGGGAGCTTTGCAATAAGATGGGAGTTGCTAACCATTCAAGAATAATGAGGGAAACATAGAAGTGCAAGAGCACTGACCAATTGGGAAATGAAATGCATATAAAGGTTGGCAACTACAAATTTGCAAAATGTATGTGATAGATTCATGTAAAGTGCATGTCCCCATGAATAGGGCATGACTATTGTTGCAACTTTATTTTGATTACTTTGATTTGTGGATCTCCCATTTTTCAAAAAAAAACTAGGCACATAGTTGGTTAAAATCTTAACTGCGGGAGTGGAATGATAAGACCAGTTCTTGTTCTCTTCGAAAACATCCAACGCGCAGAGTCCATATCAATATCCATCGGTTAGTAAAATGAAAAACTTATAGTAAAAAAAGACATCACAACCTCCACCAATGAAGTAGAAACAGATTATAGAACTAACTACAGTAGACAAATTATGCTTACTAGTCAAAAGAATTTTTAATAGGATGTATAATTGTGGGCCAAAAGGCCCAGGTCAGGCCCAAGACATATAGAGAAGATGAAGATAGCAACCTTGTTGTCATGCCTAAATTCTCATCTTTTGGGTTTTGCTTTTCAATGCCAAGTCTATATGATAAAGGCCAAGCTGTGGCTGAAATGGATCTACTCTACTCTACATTTCAATATTCAAAGCCTCTAATACTCATTGTATTCCAATTCCAATGGGCCCAATCTTTCATCAATTGGGTCTAAAGCCCTGAAATATTTTTTCTTTTTAAAAAAATAGAATAATCACAATAAAAGTTATAAAACAATACAACTAATAGTTTACTCAGACAAAAACGAACTAACTTTCTTACCCATTTTCTTTTAGTAAAATGAAGTGATTAACTTTTTAAAACTTTCTTATACCAACTTTTTAATACTTAAGTGCACAAATAACTCTATATTTTATTTTTGGTCTTAATCATGGTATTTTAGAAGCGGATCTGCGATCAGCACCTTTAAATCATCTAATACCTAGAGTAATTCTCATCAAAACCGGGTAGAAGACAAATCTCTCCACCAAGTTTTGACGCAACATTTAGTAGTGAAGTAGCAAATAATAGGAAGCAAGACCATAAATAGGTAAAGAGAGGTCCACAATGTAGAAGGATGGAGCCATAAACAGTGCCCATAAGAGCTATCTTTTTAGTGTACCATCTTCACACAAATGGACTAGTGACTGTCCACTTTGTACTACTTGTGAGGATCTTGAATGGCTTCATTTGGTGAAAGTTTGTAGCATACCCATATGATACCACCTAATAGGGCCATGGCTTTTGTGGGTCTATCACATGTGACTTATTTATGGACTGTCTCTCCCCTTAAAACTATAGGATCAATGCACATTTACACATCTTTTCCCTAACCTTTATGGACAATGACAATGGTCCATTTTGTGTGTCACATTTTGACAATGAACCCTAGCCATTGTTGCACAATATTATCACTTATCTAGATGGTAATTTATGTTTTTTTTTTCTGTCTTTTTCAAGTCCTTTTCTTTGCACAACTAGAGAACATGCAATGTATGCTATAAATTATACAACAATTATTTGACAATATCAAGATATTTCGTTACGTGAATCACAAATGTGTTGTTTGATTCAGTAAAAACTCATGTGTGTTAATAAAATCAAACATAGTTAAAAATGTCTCTAAATGGACCGACTATTTCAAGCCTAAATAAATACCATACTAGTTTCTTTATGCTCAGACTTAACTGTTCATAAAGACTAGTTGATTTTCAATTCAAATTCATATAATTTTTCACATTAGACATCATATCATAACATATATAGTCCAATCAATATAGTTTTCAGTTTCACTGCTTTGTGTTGAAATTTTTGAACATGTTTAGCACTAAATGTGTCCATGTCAAACAAGGACCATTTGTTTTTTCATGACCCAAAATATAGTATCAAATATGTATTATAAAATTGTAGTGATTCTTCAAAAATGTCAAAATGCCAACCACCTCTGCATCTTTTGTTTCTTCACCTCTCTTGCTTGTTTTCTTTATTATGCATATATAATTAGTACATTGCACATGGAATCACCAAATGAGCTAGAAATTGTGGTGTGAGTGTTGGCCATGTCCCTCTCTTTGCTTCATCATACAACACCCACATGCTCTCATTTTCATACACTTATAGCCTTTAATTAATTATTGTTCACAATATTACTTATAATTTTAAATTGTATTGTATACATGGGGTTGATGGTTTTATCTTGTTTATTGATTAAGCATGGAACTAATTCATAGCATAAACATTAATGTGTAGAATGTTTCAAAAGGGTCCTTTTAAAATCCATCTTGTTTTAAAATGGTCCTCAATTTAGTTTATGTTTCAATTTAATCCTTTTAGTATCTGATGCGCCTGTATTTTAGAGTCAAATTGGCACATTAGAGTTGTTGTCGTCTTGTCCACGTGTTGATGTATTTTTCTAAGTGTTGGTGTTTCGAGTCCAATGTACAAGGTCCAATGTCGAAATACAATGTAAGATGGTCAATGCATGTACGTCGGGCTTTGGCCTTGGGGTCTTGCACCTGTGACCTGTGCGAGGCAATACACCAAAAAACGGTGACTTTGAGGGTGGTTCTGGAACACCGTCTCGGACGTGAGAGTAGGATCTTCACCAAAATTACAATAGGTGTAGAGCGCTTCTGGACAGAGAAAGTGAATGTTGAATTGTGAGAATCTCTTTCTCTTACCAAGAGAAGAGTATATATACTAACCATCAATATTCGACATGTGTCTATGCGTGATTGACTGACGAAATAGTGAGTATATATACTAACCACCAATATTCGACATATCATCTCTTTTTTATATAAGAATCTTGAATTGTCACTCTCTAGCAACACAAAAATGCAAATTAAGCAGTGAATGGGAGATACATTAAATAGATAAATTGGACATGTTTAATCTGGTATTGACAATAAAATCTAGACATTTGCATGGGAGATCCAGGTAATATCATTGGGAGCCAATGGAAGGCTGCCACATCATCAACAGGACATGATGTTTAAGCTTCTAGGAAGCAACGTAATCTCCTGTCAAATATGCTTTGTCCTGAAAACATGAAAGGTGATTTAACAATCAAACACACATGCAAGTGCTTAATTAAATTTCAATATCTTCCTAGCTACATTATTATTCACCCAAATGCATGCTCATGATAATGATAATGAGGAGAGAGAGAGATGATTCAGAATTTTAATTTAATTGCAATTATTTGCAAAACTGAAGCTTCAATAGTTCCCTTGTTATGGAATCTATTTCTTTCCATGCTCAAACAGGCTGTAGAGAATATTTTTGATTATTTACAAAAAAATGTAACATAATCTTGTTAAAATATATATATGTAGTTAAATTTCTTTAATAATAATAGTGGAAACCATATAAAGAAAAGAAAAGCATGCTTGGGCAATGGGCAAGATGGTTCCTTTCCATATTCATACCATGAGTTCATCTTCTTAAATTCTCTACAACTACTGTGCTTATTTGGCCCATGCCTTCATTTTATATGTAATGAAGTTACAAAATTAAAATGAAGTTAATATATAT
>JAYMTF010000633.1:0-32402 GCA_036897485.1 Pelargonium nanum | reverse complement strand
CGTATCGGAGTGGTCGTGTCTCTCGCATGAGAGTAATACCATCAGGGTATCTAGGGAGGCGGTGAAAAATTTGAATTAAAACATATTAAAAATGAGACGATGCCACAATTTGAGGGTCCAAACATATATGTATGAATTACTTTACAAATATCAATCTTTTATTTTTACACTTTACAAATATCAATCTTTTTAAAAATATATTATTAAGCATAATATAACTCATATCATTACATACGTATACACATCAAAACTTTGGAGATGTCTCGAATATGAGCCCTCCGGTATGAAATTGGAACGCTGATACCGTCCTGCCAATAAGTCATTTGTACAAATATCAGTCTTAATAAATTTTTAATTTTTTTTTTTAAGTTTATAAGTTATTTTAGTATGTCAAAGATAAGAGATCAATCTAGACATTTTTGTCAAAACATTATTGTAGTATAGTGTATAATAATCTTTTTGTTTGTTTAAGAATCCAGCAACCTCAAAAGTTAAAGTTCATGATGATTGATTGCTACTTTACTTATAAATTATATGTTAGAAGATTCTTAGGTTTTGTTTGGATGTCAACTTCAAATGTATACATATTTTTTTTGTAAATGTAATTGGAAAAATCTAAAATGTTCTTAATTAGAGCATAAAATTTTGTCTGGTAAACTTGAGTCTGGAAGGGGCCGGGTTCAAAAGAATTTTATAAAATTAAATTGATTGGTAAAATTATATGAAAGTAGCGTATGATTACAAATTTGCTAAATTGTCACTAGGTATATATATTTAATATATAAAAAGAATATAATAATAAGAAACTTATATTTTATATGAAGGTTGAGCAAATTCAATATATTTTAACCATCAGTTGGTCGACTAATTAATTATTGACTGTCGATATTTTAAAGTATACAAGAATTGGGGATAAAAGTGATGTCAACCATTTTCTCATCCAGACATACCGATAATGGATCAGTCTAATCACTATAACATTTTATCGTATCGAGTAAAACATGTATATATATTTAATCCTAAGGTCGATTCATATTTAGTTAAGGTCAACCATATTACGTTATTTTCTTATTTATCAAAACCATAGCAAATTTCAGTCTTAATACTACAGATCATAGCAAACTCACAAAAGCTAACATAAATGGAATTGAGAAAGTGATACATAACTATATATATTACATTCTATGGATGTTGGTTCTTCACAAGATAATTTCTTCATATGCCTATGATTATGTTTCGAACTTTCAGTAAGTGAGCATGTGGTTCCTCCAAGATGGTGGTTGAAGAAAATTACACACTCTCTCTCACTCTTCTTTTGTACTCGGAGATGCCTCATTTTGATATGTGGATGTAAATATATCAAAACTTTCTTTGTAGTAAATTGAGGTTTGAATGTTTGATAGGTTTGGTGGGTACTTGATTGGGACCCATAGATAGAAAATTGAGTTTGTGTGTGATTTGTTGTACGTTTTCTTGCAACTTGGCATAGTAGTTAATCCACCATATCTATGCTTTGACAAAGCCTGTGGAGTGCATTTTGCATATCAACTCTAAATACAAATCTGTCACAATGCCGTTAGCACGGATTGGTTGAGAATTTAGTTATGGGTAATTCTGGATCGTTTTCTTGTTTTCGTTTTTAGATTACCTGAAGTTATTTTAAACCTCAATAGTATTGTGAGCTACACCGCTTGGTGAATCTTTGTAACCTACACACAGGTAATACACCGCCTCGAACGTAAAGGTAAAAATATCAACCGCAAAGCACGAGAGATGGAGAGAATTGGTAGTTGATAAAAATAAATGAACTCACAGTATGATGCCCTCTCTTGTATTTAGAGTTATAAACATTGGTTTGCCAAGCGCAAAAGTGTGGTTGATTGTTGACGATGCGGGGTCCACTTCAAGCGTCGTTGCGAGCTTAGATTTTATTTTTGCTGGGCGTGCCTTTTGAGAGCGTTGAACATAATTGTGAACCTCTACATGCCCACCAACTATTGTACGTGGATCAAATATAGTTTCTAGGAGGGTCTATCGTTTCGGGAAGCATCCTAGTTGTTGGAAAGAAAATAAAATAAAAAGAAAGAATGTGTAAAGCTGAAGAAAATTACACTAAAAGTCATAAGGGTGTGTATGTTTCAGCTGAACGACCATGCGCATGAACATAAAAGTTTGACTGCTAAAATTGTCAAGGTGAACGAGCATTTGGATGACCTGGATGGTCGTGTGCGTAGTCTGGACGACCATGCACACAATGCCAAACTTGTTTATGTCGCATGCATTGCGCCACATCGTATCAGAATTTAGGAAGTCCATTTTTTTGTCAGTTTTCAATTGTAATTAGATTTTCTATTTGTGTCTACCTTCTTCTAATAGAAATACAATGTAACGCGTAAAACTCTAGTTACTCAAAAGCTCGTAAGGCTAGATAGGCTAGTGAGAGCCATAAAAAGCCATTAATAACATAGAGAGACAAAGCAGTTAGTTCTCAGTTTGTGTGAGAATTGTAGAAAGATCAAAGTAGAGACCATTTTATAGGGTTTTTTTTAGTATTCGAGATATTTGAAAATTTCAACTGGATGAGTGAAGTGCATCTTGTGGACATAGGCAGTTTAGTGGAACCACATAAATATCTTTAATTGTGTTTCTGTAGTTGAATTTTTTTATTCTTTCATACTTCCATTGACAATCTTATGAGTAAGGCTTTTGCAAGATCATAACAAAATTAAGGTCTCTAACGTAATAACTCTAAAGTGTTTGTTCCACAACAAGTGACAGGATGGCGGAGATCGTTGTTGATGTGGTAGGAGACGGTAGTTATGGTGAATTTAATATTAACAAAAAGAAATCGAAACATTAATATTAACAAATTAAATATTAAATATATATATTTTTTAAATATGTCAAGCCGGATTATAGCCAACCCAAGCCGGGTACCAGCTATTAAGCTACTGGGTCATCATAAAATAATTGGGTCATGTCCAAATACACAAATGAACGGATGAGATTGTGCCACAAGTAACACATGTACATTACATGAAATAGCATACATGCATAAATAGTTTGTCATTATAAATAGAGCTCAGCTCACAATAACTCATAAATACAGTAACAGAAAAAGCTCTTGGACCACCTGGCTACAAGACAATGACCAACTACAGTAATAAAAAAAATTAAAAATTAAAAATTAAAAAAATACTGAATTAAAAATTTGTCTTCTGCACAAAAGAAAAGTGCTCACATGATTCCACAACCACAACCATTTAAATTTTTCTTGCAGTCTTGTGGAAGATGACCAATCAGGAAAAAGATTCTAGTTGGCAATATTGAAGGCATAATTGATTATAAAATAAAAAATTGTTTGTGTGTTGACCATCCCCAAATAATTAGAGTAGAGTGTAATGCAATACTAATATGGAAGAAAGTGAAAAAGAAACAAAGACATTGATATAGGCAAACATGTCTCATCTTTAAGGGAATAACAGTAGTATTAAACATCTATCTATTCATGGGCAAGCACAATTTTGGGGAAAAATGCTGCTCTCCACTATCACTAACACACCACCACCTCATCTCCACAATTTATACTACAATAAAACAAATAGCTAGCAGCAACACCAACATGTTTTTTGTTTTTTCCTCCACTCTTTGTCCACTTGTAATATAGTATTCAACATGACATGGACTTTAAATAGAAAACTGCAACCAAATCATCAACTGCTGCTGCAAATTGCACTCCAACATTCTTATATCTACATCTACTTCATGGTGAAAGTTGAGTCAAAAAAACATATACTTATATGTTAATAAAATTGGAGAGAGAGAGGGCACTTCTTAAAATGGTGCTGTTAAGGTTCTGTGAAGAGACTGCTTTTTTGGGAGCCCAGCACTTGGAGCCTCTTTTGTTTTTACCAAGCTCTGCTCACAAAATTAATTAATTAATTAAGTGCATAATAAAAATAATTCAGAATTATAAATAGAATATCAGTCATCTCAGCCATTCAAAATTAGTTGAGACTCTCAGCCAAAAAATAAAAGAAAATCAATGTTAATCGATGATGTGGCATCACGTCACTGAACATGATTTATTGACATAAAGTCTCAACTAGTAACCATGGCTGAGATTCTTTTTTATCTTGTAATTAAAAATAATTGTCACCTTATTTTCTAGTAGCCTTCTTAGCCTGGCATTTTCTTTCTGCAAATGGGCAATTTCGAGTTCCAGCTCATACGTATAGGCCTGCAAATTTATCATAAATATAATGTTACCCAGAAAATTCATCTGTAAATCAGCTAAACAAGTTTTTCAGTTTTCTTAATACAATTTTCTGGAAAACTGAATGAAATACGTCATAACTAAACAGACCCTAAAGAACCTGTTTTCTTGCTCTGGAGCGAGCAGCAGATTCTCTGTTCTTGACCATCCGCTTGTAGCGGATGCTTTGAGAACTGGAGTTGATTTGAAGATGAAGAGGCGTTTTGTTGAAGTGGTGATTGTCTTGAGGAGCAACAGTGGAGGTCGTCGTCGGAGGAGGATCTGGTGCGTCCATCAAGTCATGGAGGTTCAAGTCGTAGAAAACAGAGCGTGTTGTAGCGGTTGTTCCGGCGATGGCTCCGGTGGTGGAGAAGGAATGAGGAGTGGTGATGCCATTCCAGACATCTTCCATGGTTGATGAGTTGTTGTTGTTTGGAGAACATCTAGTGGCAGTTGAGCAAGTGATTTGGTTTTCTACAGATTTCATTTTCAACATGATGATGATTTTGGTTATTGCTCTATCAATTTGTAGCTATGGAGAGAAGGATGGAGAGGGAGAGGGAGGCAGGGGAGACTAGGAAGAGGGCTCTTTGTTTTTTTCCCTTCTTTCAATTCATGTTTATGTGTTGTGTGAGTAAATAAATATTAAGTACTCCTTCCTAAATAATTATTTAATTTTTCCTTCTATTTCAATTAGTAAGATATTTTCTTTTTTAAAAAATAAGGTACTAAGATAGAAATTTTTAATTATACCTAACTCATTTTATATTCATACAAGACTAAAAATTGAAAAAAAAAAATAATAAGATAGAGGAACCAATATATAGAGAGGAAAGAATCTAACCCACAAGGCTAAACCATCGTGAGATTCAGACACTTATTAAAATTATAAATAAAACGGGTCAATTCGATCATAGAAGCTCATATGAGTGAGTATATGTGAAATGTAACGTGGTGCTATGATTTTATTGGTTTGACTTAGGATAATAAAAAAAAACATGACTCATATTCTTTTATATAGAAAAAGGATACGAGCCAAACTTTTTGTTGACTTAGACTAAGTCAAGTTAATGAAGTGATAACATCACATTAATCTGCACACATACTCAATTAAATATGTGGGAGCGGAGTGTCTTGTTGGATCAAATATTTTTAATGATTTGTCATTATCTCATTAGTTGCTTTACCTAAACCCAAATTAGCACTTCTTTATATATACTAGACTATACATTCTCCAAATATCATTTATGTTTAATTTTTTATGACTACATTTGATACACACGCAATGATGCAAACCACTTGGGGTTATTGAGCCAATTGAGGTCTCAAACTGTCCCTCCTTCCTTTCACAATCTTATTATAATGACTCTTAATTTATCATTGTTTTTCTTTTACTAAAAACAGCTTTATCAAAGGATTCCATAAAAGTTCAAGTGGGAGTTGAAAGTGCTTGGTTTAGTCAAATAGATGAGAACAGAGCAGACCAGACCAGATATGCTTATGTCAAAGCTCTAGGCCCTTAAGACTGCCCATAATGCTTCAGATTAAGGTTGTCTCTCTCTCTCTCTCTGGGTGTTATTTTTTCATTATTTTGTCCAAATGTATAAGCATTATGAATATTATTATTATTTTTCCATACGCAAAACCTTAAAATGATATTATGTTATATCAATCCTTCTTTTTTCTCTTTTAGATTAAACTTTTGGGCTGGCAGAACATTATTATTGAGAGTGATGCACTTCATGGCATTTCGGATCTCAAGTTAGGATCCGAAATGAGTAGTCTTTATGGTTTAATTATCAGTGATTGTCGTAGTTTTTTTATGGATCTCGAGAATGTTAGTTTCTCCTTTGTGTTCCGATCTGCGAATGTAGTAGCCTATGAGTTAGCTAGAGGTTCTAGTTCTATGTCTGATCGGTGTTCTTGAGTCTCCCCGGATAGTCCCCGGATAGTCCCCCGGTGGCAATTCAAGCCTTAATTGTTTTCTCGAATTAATGAAAGTATCTTTCCCTTAAAAAAATACTTCTTTTTTAGGACAAAAAAGAAAGAAAATGAACCTAACACTCGACAATCATTCTCAAACTCGAAGCACTCCGAGCATTACTGCACTATCGCTTCCACCATCTAGCTTCCCGTCTTTTTATTCGTGAACATTCTTTACTACTGCATCTAAATCAACTGTGGACAAGACCATCCATTCCTCTAATTAAGTCGCGCTCTAAGAACTTCCAACTCGACAAGAAAGGCAGAGCAATTGCCCCCTCTTCCGGAGTACCCCTAGTTATTTTGGAATCCAAATCAATGGCTTATTACATATTTTAGTATAAACATAGCTGACATAAAATTAAATATTCTTACATGAATAACTTGATTCGCAAATCTTGCATGTTCATAAGAACTATCAACTGTCATTTATAGTTGGTTAATATCTTAACTGCAACAGTGAAACAATAAAACCAACATTTAGAATTTATTCTCTTCAAAAGCATCTAACACAACAGTCTCAATCAAAATTTATTGATTCATAATAAATAAATAAAAACATTCAACAAGAGAAGACAAAACAAACTTCAAGCGATGGAAAACATATTGCAATCTCCACCTAGGGAGTATATTTAAACCATACAACTAACGTAACTATTTATAAAATACAATTTAAAACACGGAAACATAAAATTTTAAAAAATAATAATCAATTTATTTATAGTGAACATACTCTCACAAACTAGTATAAAATGAATTCAAAGATGATAATTGGGCGTTTGCAAGTGGATTGTATAGGAGAAATCGATAATGGTGATGAGACCAACAAAAGAACAAGACGATCAAGTCGGGATAAATTTGTGCTAGTTCAATAAACAATAATATGAATAAAAATGGATAGATTCAGGGCCGATAACAAAAAAAATTGAGGGTGATTCATAGAAATTTATGATGAAAAGCTAAAGAGAGAAAAAAACAATTATCAAAACAATAGATCGAAATCCATATTAGGATATGAGATTAGGATGATACGTTAAAGAGTAATTATTTTTGTTTCCGTATATATATCTCTTACTAATTAATGGTGTCACCAACGTAATGATCATATATGTAAAATAAATACTTTTTTTTTACGGGGCTGTAAAATAAATACTAATTACTCACCTTTTTCGAACAAATGATATTATTTCACGAAATAAAAAAATAACATTGTTCAAGTGTTTGAGTACTTTTCTTTTGATAATACTCCATTAGTTGCACTTTAATTATTCACCTTTATTTTGATAAGAAAAATACTAAAATAGTTAGAATTTAATATAAAGATTATAATAATATGAAGTTGATTACAATGACACATCAGAAAAGAACAAACATTTATAACATTATACTAAATATTTTTAAAAAATCAACCACGTACATCAATTATTTTAAAATGAATATAGTGCATAATATTATTTTTTTATAATAGTGCATAATATTTTTTTAGAGTTAGTACATAATAAATATTTAATCTTTTGAGAATGTTATTCGAAATTAATTAACTATACAATAATAGTACTTTTATGTTACTTAAAATAAACACTACACAATAATCATTAATGTTCATGAAAACACTATATATACTTAAAGAAATGATATTATAATGAACAAAATTCTCACATCTGTCTTTAAAGAGATAACTCAATAATTCCAGAACGATCATACTTCTCTAAAACAACTATCGTTGTTTTGTGTCCTATGTATGTGGAATGAGAATATAAAAAAAGATAAGAACACCACCCATTATGAAACTCGCCCTATGGAGATCCATATATAAAATGTTTTATCATGACAAGTTCAAATGACTTATAAATAATACATTTTCAATTCTTTCCTCTCAAATTAAATGTTTTATTTTTTATTTAAAAATGTTAATAAAAAATTAGTGTAGTATATTTTTTCTTTTAATTTCGTGCACAACACACAGGTGTTATAAATTATAACAAATTTAAGAGATAATAAATAAAAAAATAGCAAGATTGAACAATGAGCGGGAAAGGGAGTGCCGCTGCTAGGGTTAGGGTTTCTGGGGAAGAGAACGCCGATCTGTCGCCGGAGGAGGCGGATCAACTGCTGCGATCTACCAAAAAGGCGAAGGCCTCCAATGATTCTGATTTACCAATGAGTGAGCAGGTGGGTGAAGCGGCTCCGGTTGAGCAAACTGAGATGGAGGGTGTAGTAGAAGAAACAGAGAATGGAGAAGAGCATAACGAATCTGACAAGGGACTCTCCTTTAGAGACAAGTTACTCCAATTTGAGCGGAAGAAAGAGGCTCACTTGAAACAATGGAGGGAGAGGTTTCCTATTGATGATCCGATGGAGGGGTATACCTTGGAGGGTTGCCCGGCAATGAGAATTCCGGCTAGGCGTCGGGAGAAGTTGGGTCTCCAATGGAAAGATTGCTTAATAGTTAAACTCTTAGGATGTTCTTTGAGTTGGAAAACAATGATGGAACGAACTACGCGTCTATGGAATCCGAAGGGTGAGTATGAGTTGATATCTTTGGCTAATGGCTATTTTGTTGCACGATTCCAACACTTTGAGGACTATCGATTTGTCATGGAGGAAGGCCCTTGGATGATCTTCGGCTATTACCTGACAGTTCGACCATGGATTCCGGATTTCAGACCGGATTCGGACACCATTGATAAGACGCTAGTCTGGATTCGATTCCCGGGCCTCCCTTTAGACTATTTTGATGAAGAAATTTTAATGGAAGCTGCTGCCTTTGTGGGAAAACCGATTAAGATTGATTTTAACACGAAGACGGCGAGTAGAGCGCACTATGCTAAGGCATGTGTGGAAGTGGATCTCAATAAGCCCCTAGTTCCAAGAATCTGGTGGGATGGTTTTTGGCAACCCGTTGCGTATGAAGGACTTCAAATGATTTGCTTTGCATGCGGGCGCGCAGGACACCGAGATAGAAGTTGCTTATTTGCTAATCCGACTGCTGGTCAGCAACCCGTGGTAAGCCAGCAGACAGTTGCCCAACCTGTGGTTCAAGTTACGAGAGAGGTAGTGGTAAGTCCAGCCGAGGAGCAAGGACATGCTGGCACGCCTACACCGCAAGTCGGAGAGGTTGCCCAAGTGGTTGTGAATGATAAACAGAAGAGTCCAACAACGGATACACCAGCTTTTGGTGCTTGGATGGTTGTCCCGCGTAGGGGTGTGAAGAAGCAACCTGCTCAAAGAGGGCAAATAGTTCGTCAGGGGTCGGGAAGTGGGGTAGGCCGCTCGGGTCAAGGGGGTCAAGCTGGGTCAAGATTTACTGCATTGGCATCTCTTTCAGAAGAGACAGGGACTGATATGGAGGTTGATACAGGTGTTGTAGTGGTACAAGAAATTCAAAATATTGGAAGTGCCCCAAAGGATGGGCCTGCTCTTGGTTTGGGCCCAATGTTAGCCCAAACTACCCAAAACCCAAATCAATCCCATAGCACTATCTCCAATACTCCAGCACGTGACCTCACTTTACCAAATCAAACTTGTGTTCCCACGCAGACGAGAACCTCCAGCTCTCCGACGAAGCAGATGGCGGTGGGGACGGCGTCGGGAGCGGCGGCTCGGGGAGGAAAGGGAGGACGTGGGGGTCGGGGAGGCAGTTTTTCGATGGGAGGAAGAGGACGAAGCGGGAGTGGCCAAAATCTGAGGCCTGATTTAAATGAGCTCCCTAATGTTAATATGGTTATGGATCAAATTCGAGCAGCCTCTGCTGGTTTGAAACCGGGACAACGCCAGATAATCGGAGTTGATGGAGATGGTGACCGAATGCGTATTATCGCGGACAAGAAATTTTTGGAGAGCCTTGGGGCGTCCTCCAACCAAAACGCTTAAGGTATCTATGTCTTTTTTATTTTGGAACTGTAGAGGGATGGGTTCCAAAGTTAAGTGTAGGTTCCTTAAAGATTTAGTTCGGTCTAATCGTGTCGATTTTTTGGCTATTTTTGAGCCCCGAGTTGGTGGAGATAGAGCTGATTCTATCTGTAAAGGTTTGGGCTTTCAGCACTGGATTCGCTCGGAAGTAACTGGCCGTTCGGGTGGTATATGGTGCTTGTGGAATAGTGATAATTTAGAGGTTTCTTTGGGAGGTATGGCAGACCAATTCGTTCACTTGGTAGTTGTGGAATCGGGTAAGCAGCTGTTTCTTTTATCTTGTGTTTATGCTAACCCAGTCTGGAGTCAGAGACGTTTGAGTTGGGAAGCTCTGGCTGAATTTGCTCCTAATGTACGAGTGCCCTGGTTGATTGGCGGAGACATGAATGAGGTGATATCGGAATCGGAGAAATTGGGGGGTAGACGGCTTGCGCCGAGTCGTGTTGCGTTGTTCAGGAAATGGCATAATGCAGGAAATTTCTTAGATTTGGGATTCTCGGGGCAACGATATACATGGTCAAATCAGCAAAAAGGTCAAAATAGAATTATGAGTAGATTGGACAGATGTCTTGGGAATGATCAATGGAGGTTGATGTTCCCGGATGCTTTTGTGAGACATTTGTCGCGAATACACTCAGATCACTGTCCTATTTTGCTTTCTTTGAGGAGAAATCAGGTTGTTCGAGGACTTAGACCTTTTCGTTTTGAAGCCATGTGGCTTTCTCATGAGGGTCTAGAAGGAAGAGTGCATAGTTCGTGGATGGCAACTTATGATGAGAACCTCCCGAAACGGCTCTCGACCTTACAAAATCATTTGACTGGGTGGAATAAGGAGTCTTTTGGCAATGTTTTCACTCAGAAGAGGAAAATAATGCGTCGCTTGGAGGGTGTGCAAAAAGAGCTTCAATTGGGTTTCTCTGAATCTTTGGTTAGGTTGGAGAAGGATTTAACATGCCAATTGGAAGCAATTCTGGAAAGAGAGGAGTTACTTTGGCAACAAAAATCGAGAAGGGACTTTATAGTAAAAGGAGAACGATATACCAGCTTTTTCCATATTTCCACGGTTCAGCGACGTCGAGCTAATCGTATTACCAGGCTTAAAAATGATGCAGGGGTTTGGATGGAAGATGAAGAACAACTCCGTGACTGGACAGTAGACTATTTTCGTCAGGCCTATAGTGATACCAGAAGAGATTATACTGAGGTAGTAGCTTGGGATGGTCCAATTATTGAGCAGGGTGAGATTGCTACTTTATGCGAGCCAATTACGCGAGAAGAGGTTCGGAAGGCTCTTTTTGAGATGAAACCTTGGAAGGCTCCAGGTTGGGACGGTTTCCATGCAGGTTTCTACCAAAAATTCTGGAAATATGTGGGACCTTCTTTATTTGACCTAGTGAGGAATAGTTTTTTGAATGGCTCTTTTCCAACGGATCTGAATCGTACTCTTCTTGTCCTGATTCCAAAGGTGCAAAGCCCGGTGTTTTTAACTCAATATAGACCCATCAGCCTTTGCCCTGTTCCTTTGAAGGTGATCTCAAAGGTTTTAGTCAACCGACTTAGACCGTTGTTGGACTCTTTGATTGCTGAAAATCAGGGTAGTTTTGTACCCGGTAGAACAACTAGAGATAACATTCTTATAGCTCAAGAGCTGATGCACAAAATCAGGAATGGGAAAACAGGCAAAGGGTTTATAGCGCTTAAATTAGACCTAGAGAAGGCGTATGACAAGGTTAATTTGGACTTTTTAGAGGAAACCCTTCAATTCTTTGGACTTCCTGACAATTGGGTGAAGCTTATAATGTTCAGTGTTCGATCAGTTGAAATGGCAATTCTCTTTAATGGTTCGGTTACAAATAGCTTTCGGCTTCAGAGAGGCCTACGCCAGGGAGATCCAATCTCCCCATATCTCTTTATTCTTTGTATGGAGCGGCTGGGTAGACTTATTGAGAGAAGGGTTGCGACTGGCTCGTGGACACCTATTCGACTGACAAAGCAGGGGTTGGGGGTGTCACATCTGTTCTTTGCGGATGATATACTCCTCTTCGGCCAAGCCACTTATGCGCAGGCAATAGTGATTAATAATTGTTTGGAAGAGTTTTGTAGCATGTCTGGTCAGCGAATCAGCCTTGCGAAATCCAAGTTTTTCACTTCGCCTTCGGTCCGAAAAAGAACGATCCGGAGAATAAATGGAGTCTTGGGAATTGCATATACTTTGGATTTAGGGACTTATTTGGGAGTTCCGTTACATTGCCAGAGACCTAAAGCATCTCAGTATAATTTCTTGGTGGAGAAGGTCATGAACAAGCTCTCGGGGTGGAAGGCTAAACACCTTTCGGTGGCTGGTCGAACAACGCTAATTCGATCAGTAACCTCTACTATGGCAAGCTATTCTATGCAGACAGAGTGGCTTCCTCGCTCTATTTGTGGGAAAATAGACTCGTTAAATAGAAGGTTTCTTTGGGGGGGGCTCTGAGTCAACGCGGAAGCTACACCTAGTGTCATGGGAGGTGGTAACCAGATCAAAAGTGGAAGGGGGTTTGGGGATTCGCCGAATGGAATTTTTGAACTCGGCTATGCTTGGAAAGGTGTGTTGGGAAGTGGTTATGAACCCACATTCGCTTTGGGCTCGTTTATTTCATGAAAAGTATGGGTCGAATGGAGCCATTCTAGTGAATGCCTGCAAACCGGGAGCGTCGAAGGTTTGGAAAGGGATTGCGAGATGCGCAAACCTCCTTGAAGCAGGGCTGGGTTGGAGAATTGGAGATGGCTGTTCAGTGGACTTCTTTAGGGACATTTGGTGCGGTGACCGGCCCCTTGCGGAGCTTCTCTCTCTCAATTCTCCTACTGATGTCAAGGTAAGTGAGTTTTTTTGTACTTCAGGCGGATGGGATGCGGACTTAGTATACCGAACTCTACCTCGAGAGTTAGCGGATAAAGTCTTGGGAATTCCGGTTCCGATTCACAAAAGAGCTAGTGATCGCGTGGTTTGGCGCCTGCATAAATCAGGTTTTTATACTGTCAAATCAGCGTATAATTTTATAAACCAAGAGAACGAGCTCTCCTCGTGTAGCTGGAAAAGTTTATGGAAGTTTAGGGGGCCGTTTAAATGGGTCTTTCTTCTCTGGTTAATTAAGCTAGGTTGGATTCACTCCTCCCAACTCCGATTTCAGCGCGGTTTGATTGGATCTCCTCTGTGTTTTAGGTGCCAGATGGATTTGGAAGATGAATGCCACCCCCTTCGGGACTGCGGCTGGGTTAAACAGGTATGGGATCGTATTGTACCTCCAAATTTTCATGCCTCCTTCTTTGATTTAGAAGCATCAGATTGGGTTGACTGGAATGTGACAAATGCCAATGCTGTGACAAATAATTTGAAGTGGGGTTTTATTTTTGGGGCGGGTGTTTGGCTTTTTTGGCGCTGGAGGTGTGGGCTTATGTTTCAACAGAATTATAAAGTCCCTTTGGACCCTGTTGCTGCAATCTTGAATGAGGCAAAAATCACCCAGGAAGCTTGGTCGCAGATTCCGGTTTCGGGGGTTGGTCGGTCTGAGGTTTTTGTGGGATGGACTCCGCCTCCACCTGATTGGGTTAAATTGAATACGGACGGGGCGAGCAAGGGCAACCCGGGACCGGCTGCCTATGGGGGAGTAGTTCGAGATGCAATGGGAAGATGGATTAGTGGCTATTCTGGTAGGATTGGTACCTGTTCAGCGCTGTTAGCTGAGCTAAATGGGTTATGTGCTGGTTTAAATTTGGTTTGGAATATGGGCTGGAGGAGGGTCCTTGTTGAGGTAGACTCAAAGGTGGTAGCTGAGATGCTTGATGGAGAAGAGATGGGAAGTTGGCAGGTGAGAACTATAGTGGAGGACATTTATGTTTGGTTGGGGAAAGATTGGGAGGTTTCAATTTCTCATTGTTACAGAGAATGCAACAAAGTTGCAGATAAGCTTGCTAATATGGGTCTGACTTTGGAGGTTGGGAGGCAGGTTCATGATCGTATGCCGGAGGAGGTTGCTGAGTTGATCCGTGAGGACGCGAGGGGGGCTCGGAGCTCGCGGATGGTAGCTGCTGCTGTGTAGCTTCTGGGTTTGTTTCTTTTTGTTTTTTTTTTTCCTTTTTTTACAAAAAAAAAAAAAAAAATAGCAAGATTATAATGTGTGGAGCAATGTGTGTGATAGTTCCGTAAATAGTGGAATGAAATAATTGATGCGGTTGCAATAAAATGTCCTTGTTTGGCAAAAAGCAGAGGTGGTGCTTTAAAACTTCAAAATTCCACCATACATCATATCATATCAACAGAACAGATAATGATATGGGAGGTGAAAAAAATGGAAAAGTGGAGAAGAAAAGAGTATTCCATTTTTATATATTCTGGTGTTTTCTTTGTCGCATTTGTTTACTTTTGAGTCCTTAAATGGAATCAATTGAAAGTGAGAGCACATTAAATATTGTCTCCGCTCTCCATCACACTCCAAACCATTTCACCGCAGAGTAGATAAGGGGATGGCCTGTCTTACCCCCGGAAACTTGATAGCGCATGCAGCCGCATTACATGTCGAATACATGACATGTGTCAGACTGTGATAGGTGGAAAGTGAGTCTTATCTTGTATTTATGGGCAGTTTTGGTTTTTAAGGGGTGGGGTAGTGGGTCTCATCTTGTGTTAGTTGTGATAGACGGTTATGATTCAATTTCAACTTTACATGTATTTGACATGTATGGCAGTTGTATGCTTGAATCATTTCTCTTGTTAGAAACTATCAAGTTATGTTGGGTCAAGCAATTAAGACATTTTGGATTTCTTTTGAGGTCTCGTGTTCGAGTTTCCCTGGTAACGGTATATTATATATAAATATAATTGCCTAGTAAAAAAAATTGTTATTTTTCTATTGTTACATTTCATATGCACGTGAATAGGACGATGGTTTGTCACATTACTTTGTTATTTGCAGTTAAGATGTTTATCAACTACTTGACAATTAGATGTTATTTTGAACATACGAGGAAAGTGTTTTTCTAAAAAAAATAAAAAAAACATGAGGAAAGTTTTATTTTCAAGTCAAGTTTGATTTTAAGATTATTAATAAAATTTAGGAGTAATTATAGATAACAACCCCTTGTTTCAATTCTCATCAACTAATTTACAATATTATCAACAAAACTGAAAATTATGAAGTGTAACATAATATTTTTTTTATAAACATATGTTGGTCACATGAGGATTACATATTTTGTAATTCCTAAAATATCTTGTGTATATTGACCAGAATATCACCAGAAACATGCTAGTGTATTTCTGGAAAAATAAAAACACAAAACGTAACTTTTTTTGTGATTTTGAAAACAACGTTATTATTGATAAACACAAAAGTTCATGGAACAAATTGGATCTTTTGCCTCATTGCTTTACATGAAATTGTTATCTATAAAACCCAAAATTAATATTTCCTTAAAAATAAAAACAGAAAAGTAGCAAGTGGTAGCTCAAATAATCAAGTCACAATAATTGCCTCTTAAAGTTATTACCTCAACCATCACCACCACTGTAATAAGAACTGTACAAATAGTCAGAATCTAGACATTGCCATTTATTTTTCACAATTCTTCACTTGCAAGTTAAGTAGAAGTGTCATGCAATCAAGAAATGTGACATATTTCCATAGTCTCATAAACTAATAATTGGAGATAGCTATCTTCCATATCCTCTAAATCCTAATGCTCCTGAAAACTACTACAAAGCACAAACCTCTGTTTTACTGTAAATAAAGACCCAATTCCAGATAAAAGCATCATTACAATGCCCAACTTTCAACATATGGACTTGAAGTCAATGAGAAATTATGGGGATTCAGCAAATAAATGAAACCACAGAACTGCCCAGAAAACATAAAGTACCAACAACTAATTGTAGTGGACCACTGAAATCAAATGTACTGCAATTCAAATCCATCACAGTTGAGCTTCCAGGGAGAAACTATAGAACAAGTCTTGATTAGCTCAATGATCTACTACAATACCACCAGAACATTAAAAACAATTATCCACACTAAAAAACCAACTATACAAACTCCATAACCTCTCTCACTTTCTTTCACCTGTCCGACCATAAGTTGTATGTTTATTCTTCTGTCTTAATCTTACTTGCCTCAAAATTGCTTCAAAACCAGGCTCATCCAAAATGATAGAAATAGCCTCTACACCTAGTTCACCATTTAGGGGGTAAGAAAACAGAATCAAATGATGGAGCTTAAATTTTGTGGTTAAGACATGTCCCCGCCATTAGAGAGTTGTGGTTCGAGAGCAGCCCCAGGTGAATTTCTCCCTGCCACAGCCTCAAGACGAGTATCTCTCCGGTCCACAATTCCGTTTTGTTCAGGTTTTACTTCATCCAATGCGACCTTTTGAAAGGGTGTTGCCAGCGTATGGTAATTTGCTGCTCCAGACGATGGTGAGCCTGGCTCTGTGGAAGGACGACCCAATTTAGGTATCCAATTCATCCAGTCGTTACGCCTCCTCAATTTGTCATCCTACAACCATAATATAACAGTTAACAACTTATTGACAATTTATTCTACTTAACATACAAGCCAATCTACACACCTATGGCACGTTAATTAAATAACATATAAGCCAATCTACACACTTCTTATTTGACTATTTAAAAAAAAAAAAAAGAACTAATGCTCAGAATTGCTACTATCGATTTATACTTCTTGATTGGTACTTGAAATTACCTGTACTTCGACAACAGTAGAAGCTCTTAATGAATCCAATATAAGCTGAGTGTTGTTTGTTAAACTCCTAACCTGAAAGCAAACTTGATATGTTCAAGGATATCTCTGATAATGAAATGAATAATAAAGCGTAAAGAGGAAACATTAGATAGTAAACATATCCTAACCAATAGTATTGATACACAGTTCTTTGCGTTAATACTTGTGAAGTATCTACCAGACCCAGTGCAGGAATAATGTTAAATTCTCAAGTGTCTAGAAGAACAGAAATGACAAGGAACAGAAGAATCGTATAACGCAGAACCCTTTTTACCCTTAGGGGACTTCAGAAACAACATAACAGATTTAAGCACTGCGTTGAGAAACCCAATTAGTAATGTATTTAACTCATTTCAAAAGTTCACTTGAATTGTTAAAAAAAAAAAAAAGAACAAAGAACTATGATAAAAACCACAAACCTACATAACTATTTTACCTTTGAGACCCTTTTCAGAATAATGAAAAAAAGGTACTACTGTGTTCCTTTAATGTCTTATGTAAGCAGTGAATCACTTGATACAGACTTCTTCAACAAAACACAATGGAATAGCTTCGAAACATCAAACAAGCCACCTGGGTGTATATGGAGATTTAACCCCAAAAGTTCTCTTATCACATTGTGCTGTCATCAAACAAGATACTCAAAACACTACATGGATTGTTACCCAAAAAAATGCCACATGCAGTCTTTTACCAGGACTAACTGGTAAAAAGCCTAAGAAAAAAACTTTGCATTTTCAATATGGTTTTACAGAATGGCAATTACATAAAATAAGTATTGCTGGAAAAGTAAAGATTGTTTATGCTCATGACAGAAGGATTTTGGTCGACTAACTTGAGGCACAAGATTAGAACATGTTAAAAGGTTCTATGTTTTGTACCTTCTCTATAACAATCATATTTGAATGTCTCAAACTCTATCGAAATCTAGTTAGCATATTCATGTTCCATCTTTCATAATGTTAAAAAGAAGATATTTTCACTATTCCACCTTTTACAAATGATACACCAAAATCATTTTTCTCAAACACCAGATGCAAAATGCATTTAACCTTTACTTCTATATGATCTCCATTTATCTAACTGTAATGAAGCTATAGTTCTAGGCAAAATGCCACCTCAAAAAATTACTAAACTTAAAAAAGTTTTACAATAACATCAATTTCCCATACCATACCATATCATCTCATTTTATTTCTTTTTTCTTAATTAAAAATGTAAGAATATTTAGGATAATTAACAACAAAATGGCCCTATGTGCCACAAGAAACATAAGTCGGACGGAGCTTCCTCTAGAACATTTATACACATATTGAGGCACGTTAGTGACTGTGATCATGTAAGCACAACATAGAGGAAACTACATAATCGTAGAATTTAGAAAGAATTCACAAACCTATTTAATTTAAGTAATAAGCTGTAAGTTTCATTCCAATTTTAACAAAAGGAAGGATTATATACAAGTGAGTAACAGGACAGTGAAAAGAGGTATTAGGCCTCAAAGTCACCGCAAAGAAGTGAAAGAACAATTTAATTCAAGTAATTTGTTCGGTTAATCCCTGCCTTAAAATCCTTTTGCTTAAATTGCCCAAACTCGAATCATTCTTTACTGACCTTAATAGCTCACTGGAACTTTAATTTCTACCTGAAACCTACATTATAGTTATAGACACATTAAGAAACAGTCAAACCACACCCTGCTCCACTACATTCTATTCCGTACCATTAATAAACAGTCAACATTGTAGAGCCAACTTTGAAGTTTGAAGGGAAAGATAGATCATCCAAGTGAACCAATACTTCTCTATATTTCATTGAACCTTCCTCCACAAGCCATACCCTGTTCACCAAACCCACTAATGCCATTTCTGCAACAACTCTACAACATTTCTCTCATATCCAGAAAAGAGTAGTTGAGAGGTGGAATGGAAATATTATGAGGTTGGCTACTCATTAGCAGTACAGATAAGTGGAGAATCCTACCAAGATCAGCAAATTATTACCCGATCTTATACCATTCAGCCCTTGAACCTATTACAAGTTCTCTGATCCATAGGTGCAATTTCTATTCTTGTCTGGCAAATCCTATGATGCTGTAGACTTCATAGTGAACTTCAGGAATTATTCACGGAATCATGTCCTTGGGAAATTATTTTGAGTAAAACAGCTAGAAGTTTACAAAGTGAGTTGTGCAACTAACAAAACACTATACACTTGGTCTTAGTGGACTTCTACATTCAGCTCCAATAACTACAAAAAGTCATCATAAACATATAAATATTGTAACCAGACTACAACCAATTGCTTGAACTTATTGTTAAAGAGTTATTTTACCTAACAAAGAACTGTTGATGCCAAAAAAAGTAATAATCGGGAGAAATGAGGTGGTACAAACAAAGTAAAGTGCGAATATAGCATCATTTCACATTCCTTAACATGCTCATCAAGACTCTTCCCTGACATAGCTTAACTAAAATTCCAACTACAAATGCGAGTATCTTTCTAGACTTGTCAACTTGGCAGCACAAATCAACAATAAACCTTAAAAGAAAGCAAAAATTGGTAGAGTATCATGACCAATCATTAACAGAAGCATGTCATGATCACAAAGTTGAAGTTTCAAATGATTAAAATGAAGGTTGCTTAATCAACCATCAATAACTTACTCGTGGAAATCCTGCTATTAAAGTAATAGGAACCCAACCCTGGTCATCCATGTTCGACTTTAAGAAGTCGTCTTTTATCAAATTTGCATCACTGCATTAAACCAAATATAGGTGCATGAGCACTTAATTTATTTTGATAAAAAAAATTAAAAAAATAGTCTATTTGATTTAAATAGTATGCTAAACTCAACTATTTTGACATAATGATGAAGTACCTGAAATAATAATCTATTTGATTAAGCAATTGACCATGCAGAGGAGATTCTGAAAGAGGTATAAACATTGGAGTAGGTGGTGGAGGAGCAATAAATGGCGCACCTCTGAAGGAATCCAGAGGCAATGGGGGATAATAATATAGTTGAGATGTCGCATCTGAATGGGAAATAAAACAATGCATCAATAAATCTGCAACATAAAAGCCCTACAAGTTCACTTCTTAACCATCTTACCCGTAAAACCAATTGGAGTTGGAAAGGGCGGCACAGTCTGGGAGTTAATGAAAGGTGCATTGTTTGGTGGCGGTGGCGGGGGTGCTCTTACAATACCCCTTGGATGACCTCTTTGAGGCTGCATGCGAACATCTCTGTGATTACCATAGTTTCCACGATCTTGATCACGCCTACCCCCTAAATTGTTATGGTACGATCCATCACCACGTGGCCCATAGTTGCCTCTTCGGGAAGAATTCCTGTGATCACCAACCATATTTGGTTGAGGAACAAAACCCCCATTTGGTCTGGTTTCCCAAGTACTGCCTCGATAAGGGGGTTCTCGCGGAGACGACTCCGGCATTACAGGTATCAATGTACCATAACCATTTGGAGGCACATGGAAAACAGGAAATCGCGGAGGTGGTGGAGGTGGGGGAGGGCGATTAAAGCCACTCGGTGAAGGCCCACCCCCAATGTGGCTGCCGCCGCCACCACCACGCTTCATGGATCTTTGTCTAGGCAATGTATGGTTCGGTGTTGAAATAGGGTTTGTATTTGCTGCTTGCTTTTTCGGCGAAAGAGGAATTACGGGCGGAATTACGGGCACCTACAATAAGCACAATATAACACATTACATCTAACTTAACAGATTCTCAAGTCAATTGTACAGAATACCAAGTCCCCAACAAACAATAAGCACAATACACATACCACATAACCTCTAATATGAACAAATTTCTCCATAAGCATTACAATTTCATTATATTGGAGTGTCATTAATTAAGTTTTCTATAATGGGATACTAAAAAAACTAGGAAAAATACTTGCTTTTTCTCAGAAACCAAACAGAGAGTGAGTGAAAAATTGAGAAAACAAACCTGAGAAGTAGATACCGATCCATCAGCCAATGATTTGGGCGAAGCCCGAGTTGACTCAGATAAAGCCGGCCACGACACAGCCCCCATCACAGCTCCGGCTTCAATCACACCATTAGAAGGCTTGTTCCACACAGGCTTAGACCCACCTGCATTGCTCTTATCTCCACCGTCACAGAGCTCAACGGCTGAATTTTTCGGCGGCGGAGAGCAATCGCTGAAACTGTTTTGTTCTGCTGAAGAAGCGACCACCGGCGACGAAGGGGAACGGTCATCGACGGCCGTCGTTGATTCTGGCTCGCCGCCTCTGACCACTTGAGCCCAGGGAGATGATAAATTGGTCCGGCGAAGATGGTTGGGGCCGTCGCCGGCGAATCCAGGACCACGTGGAGAATGGTGATTGGAGGAGTCAGCTGTAGCAGCCATTAGGTTTGTTACAAACACCAAAATTGCAAAGAGGATCAGTATCAGTATGGAATAGAAATATCAATTAAAAAATTAATTAAGCAATTAATAAATGATTAAGCTAAAAGCTAAAAATATATACGGATGGTATTAGGGTTTTCTAATATAAAAAATTAGGGTTAAAAGGAAACTGGCATGTGGTCTAGTTTTCTCTCTTTCCTTTTTCTTCTCTATTAAGGGTTTGTTTCTGATACCATGTTTGCCGCACGGTTTTGTTAGCATTAAAAATTTGTAGAATTACAAAAATATTAATTATAAATATAGTTTTAACGTTAACTTGTATAGATTTAGAAAAACTTTAAGTTGTAATTAATTTGTGTTTAAGATCCGTTTCAAAAAAAATTGTATTTCAATTCATGTATTTTCATCCTTGAATATTCTTTAAGAATATATTTACGAAACAAACTTAGCTCTATTAGCTAACCAAGGGTTGAAGTTGGTAACTGCTCATGAGTCTTTGTTTGGGAGATTATTCAGAGGAAAGTCTTTTCTGAATCGTCATTCTTGGAAGGTTCTACTGGTATGTGCCCAAACTTTGAGTGGCAGAGTTTAAACGCAGCTCAGAGTTTAGTAAAACAGGGTTGTGTGCTGAATCATTTTTTAGGTCAAAACGACGTCGTTTTGGGTGTGGTTGCCTCAAAAAATGAAACATTGTCGTTTCATCAATCACAACTGGAAGATGATATGGACTACAATCTAATTAGGTGGCATGATGATGACGTGTCATCCTAAGCTAACATGACATATCAAAACCGACTAGCTACAACCGATAACGTGGGTTCAATTAAAAAAACAGTAAAGTTCAAGGGCTCAAACCCTAATTGGGACTAAAACAAAAATAAGTGTTGGAAAATCATTTAATCCTAAATCCAAATATAATGACAATAATGATATTGAGATTTTTTTTGTTCTTATTAACGGATTGTTTGGTGAATAGTTAGGCCTAGCTAGAGTTTATTGTAAGAAACTATGTCACAAAGAATAGAGGAGAAACTAACACACTACTTAGATCACAGACACCCCATTTTGATGTTTTGTATATTAGTTTCAATTCAGAAGTTTAAAGCCATTGTTACATGATTTAAATTTCCAATTGTAGGTCCGTTTAGGCTTTAGAATTGGTTACTATCTAGAGATTGCCTAACATATATTAGGAATCCAATGTAACACATAAATTAAATAAATTATCTCTACATGTTTGACTATAAACAAACAAATAACATTAACTTATACATAATCTATTCTGACATTAATACTTATGGGACTTGTTTGCTAATGGTAACTATTGTTGGATTGTTGCAGTCTACGAAAGAGTAACACACCATTTAGTGAAGACTGCATCTGTGTTTTTGGGTGACAATCTCGTTATGTGACTAAGATCCTCAATCTTGGGGAAACGAAAAGTACAAGCTCTCCAAAAAGAATTATACAGAGACAATAGTACAAAATAAGTGGTTTATAAGAAATGAACTCATAATAAAATTCTTCATCGTGTATTCAAAAGAGGGTATTTATACTCACATTATTGGACAATGATGTGACGTCTTGTAATTTACTATATATTAATGATGAGGGTATGTGTGGAACACATTGTGAATCTAGGTCGGGATCTCTAGATGTGCCACCCATGGACACCGGATGAGCATCATAACATTTGCGTGCCCTCCAAGAAACACGTGGATGAAGTGAAACCTCTAGAAGTTCTACCGCTCCAAGTGTCGTCCTATATCCCTTTCATCATTGAAGAGGTACCAACGATTATGGTTGAGTATACTAGGTGCTCGACCTTAGTAGCTTTCCTATATATTTGTTAAGACCGTGTGTATGACGATAGCTCATAAGTCAAAATAGACCCTAGGGTCTCATAGGGCACATTGGTGCCTTTAGAATTCTTTTGTAGGGAGCATCATTTGACTTAGATATCATATATTTAAAAATTTAACTAGAGTTTTACTTTGCTAAATTTACTTTTTAAGGGTTGGTGATAAAAAAACATATTTCATCTGTATATTCACAGACACTTGATTATATGCAATATTTTTTTATTTATCAGCAAACGGTAACTCATTCATTGATTCAAAAGAAGAAAAAACAAAGTACAAGTGAAATGAGCATAAAAGCTTCAATAAAATTGAGAAATCAATATTGAAATCAACCTCAAAATAAAGCACCCAAAAAATAATTTGGAAGCTTGACTTGACGTGTCTGACAAATATGGGATTACATATGATGCTTGATAGTGGATTACTAATTTTTGTGGGCGGTGAAGGCCAACTCCGCGGGCAAAGCTGTCAGATAGATTTTGCGTTTAAGAGTTGAATTTTTTTAATTACTTTTTTTTTGTACCTCCAACAATTGCTCCAAACTCTAAAAAAAATTATCATTGAATGTAGCATAGATTTTAGGGAAGCTTGAGCCATAATTTTTTTTTCTCAACCCTCTCTGAAGTCTGAATGGAACTGGTTGTCCTCTTACTTTCTACGAGAACTTTTGAGAGGTTTAAAAATTATGATTGGTGAATAATCTAGGAATTTCGAGAGTTTGGTATGCAATATGAAAATCATTCCTCCTAATTATTTGCAAAATTACAAAACCTTAGTACATCCACATCCACAAACATTATTATAAAAGCTCCATAATAGGTGGACCCTATGGACCCACCATCCAAGATTCATGCATGTTTTCAGCTAAAAATACCAAACACATTGCGCAAAACAAATTGGATATGGTTGACGAATAATAACGTGTGAGATTTTTAAATTCACTTCATCATCATCATTACCAATCATCAACCCAAGAAAATGTGTGTTTTTAGTTTACAATAGATAAATAAATAAATAAAAGGAAGAGTAGTGTTATATATCTCAAATTTAGTTAAAAACTTGTATAAAATGAGTCTCAAATAAAAAACATGGCACATCAATTACTTTATTGATGAGATTACAACACGTGACATGTACAGTAGTTCTTATAAACCAGGGCTCCGTGCCATAAATTTATGGGATTATGTTGGAATCATATATGTCATATTTTTATTCGTTTAAACTTAATTTTAAACCACAAAATATATAAACAAAAAATATGTGTCATGTGAACTACAACGTATTTTCTAGAAGGAAAATGACAAGTAACACATTAACAAGGATTGAGGATTGATTCAAAGCATTACATTACACGTCCTGATCTGAGAACACTCCGTGTGAGGGACGTTATCGTGTGACAAAAGCTATAACAGATTGTGGCGGTGCCCAATAACTGCCATCTGGCCATTTTCTTTCCCTTTCCTCCTCAACTTTCTCTCAACCCAAACACTCCTCTTTTTCTCATATATTACCCAAATTCACATATATAGGACCTTCTCCTTTTATTCTCTGTCTACTCCTGCCTAACAAACACCATAATTAATTACAAATTTCATATCTAATTAAACAATAAAATCACTGAAATTCGAGACCAATCATGCATACCAAGATCGTCTGGCCCAAGCTCAAGCTCTTCAATGTTCATACAAGAACAGGTACATAAATGTTACTTCATTTTGATGAAATGTATAATGGGTTTTCAGTTCTTGCAAGTTCTTGATCATGGTTTTTTATTTTTCCAGGTAAATCTGCAGAGGAACACGGAATTAGCAGTAACTTGTGCGACAAGTCAAGCGTGAACGAGGAGTACAGAGAAGCTTTCAGGACAAAATCATACCAAGAAATGTGGGGCAAGGTACAAACAAACATTCATAGACTCTCATCGTCCACGTCATCATCTTCTTCCTCTGATCCTCTCGCCGGCAACTTCTACGCCGACCACCACCATCTCTCTGAGAGCCTGCTGGAGCCGCGGCAAGAAGCCTTATCGGAGATGTTGGGAAGATTAAATCCTGACCCACTTCTCATGGACTACTTCGACGCCACCTCGCAAGCATGCAACATATGCGAATTGCTCCTCCGGAGCGTCCACCGGACCCGCGCCAGCTACCGGAAGATCAAGAAAGTCATTAAGCTGAGCCAGAGGGTGAGCCAGGATTGTGCAGACGAGCAATTTTATTACAGAGCCATATTGGGGGAGCTCTCAAGATTCGCATTGCTCAAGAACCCATTATCTGTAATGAGTCCCGTACATTACAAAGACATTCACGACAGCAACACCGTTTTGCTCCAGAGATTAGCGTCCAAGCACAAGAAAATCCGCCGGAGAGCGAAATTTAACCGTTGGTGCAAGAAAGCTGGTGGGATCGGCCTGGTGGTTCTGCACAGTGTAGTGATGGTTTTGTTGCTGGTGTTCGCGTTTCACAGCGTGGTTGGGGTGGCGGCGGCGCCGGCGATAGTGGCGTGCGGCGTGGGAATGGTGAGGAAGAGAGTGGTGGCCGGAAAAATGACGGGGACGGCGGCGATGGAGAGGATGTGCGCGCAGCTTGATGTTGCGGCGAAAGGGGTTTATATTTTGGTGAATGATTTTGACACGATGATTAGGTTGGTGAGGAGGCTGCAGGACGAGGTGGAGCACCGGAGGACGGTCGCCGGAATGTGTGTGAGGAATGTAGGCAAGTCGGAGGTGTTGATGGAAGTGGTGAGGGAGTTTCGTGCGCATGACGCTCTGTTTGTGGAGCAATTGGAGGAGCTTGAGGACCATATTCACTTGTGTCTTCTCACAATTAACAGGTCGAGAAGGCTTGTTACTGATGAATTTGTGAGAGCAGAGCAATGGAGATGGTGCAATTAGAGTAGACATTTGAGACATTGTACATTTCTCAGACATTGGAGTCTACAGGTTGATTTAATTTGTTCAATTTTCCTCTTTTTTTAAAAAGATTCTGTAATGCCAAAAAAAGGGCTTAAATTTAATACATAGAATACAGATATGATTCATATAGATGATGCTTAGAATCACCAGAAACTTTTGTTTTGACTTTGTACTTTTCAATTGGAGGCAAAGTTTATTAGAAAATTAAACAGAGATGCAATAACAAATTATAGCATTCTAGTATTTTTTTGTCTTACATTGTTTTGTGGACGGTCATCTTTTGAAGCTTAAGGGCCACAGACTAATGTTGAAGGAAGCAAAGTGTATTTCAAATACTGAAATGGAATGACAAGAACAGTCCCACCTCACTATATAAGAAGCATTATTGGTGCATACTTTACACAGAGCTGAGTTGGGTTCAAAGTGTTGTGCATTCTGCATAAATATATATCAGATTTTAATTACAAATATAGGAGCTGAGTTGGGTTCAAAGTGTGGTCTTTAATTTGTATGCAAATAGACATGACTGTAGCGACCCACATGTTGAAAAAAATACTTACACGTGAGGGGAGTACTAATTTAAAAATACCTACACGTATGAGTCCACCATGATAAAAATGCGAGACACACATGTGAGAAAAGAACTGAGACTAAGAAATTGATCTTCGTTGCCGCTTGCGATGACGTCATCAATTTTAATAATAAGTTTAATTGTGTCCATAATTGAAGAACCATTTGATTCCAAACATAAGTTTAGCTTAGGGACCATTTCAAGTTTCTTTTTCTTATATTTGAGACCCTTCAATTAGAAGACATAATAAGTTGATTGGTCATTTCTTCAACTAAAAAAAAGTTATAATTAGAAAAGGGAAGATAACCAATTCTAGCTGGACAATCACCAATAATTTTATGATATGTTGGAATTAGAAATCCCAAGGTTACAATATTTAATGACCAACAAAGCTCTCAACATATAGTATAGCAGTACTGTCCTTATTGATGACAGCTTTAAAAACCATACTAAATTATACACACAACTTACCAGACATTAGTCACACTTATTCTCAACCCTCAGGAAATAAACCAAAATGGAAACAAATACTCTCTGGCTAGAAATAAGACATTTCTTGAACCCAATATTCACCTGGCTACTTTACAGTCCAGCCTAATAGTTTGGCCACCTCCATTGATGCTACTCATCTTTATCATGGACTGCACAAAAGCACTTGCAAAAGCTTTCTCTGATTTTGCATATTTTGTCACCAATGCCTTTGTCTTTGGGTTGGTCAGCAATGCTTGATCTGATGAGAACAGGCTCTTCCCCTGCAGAAGGAGCCTGAAATAGGCATTGTCAAACTTGAACCCTGTATTATCCATGAGGGCACCGGCGTTCTTCACCTTGTTGTGCGCCGGGCACACGCTCCTCAGGCTGGATGCGAAAGAAGGGTTCATGGTCGGGTCTATGTCTAGGGTGGCATTGAAGTTGTGGATCCTGTTTTGGAACGACGAGCAGTGAGAGAACCCTAGAGTGTGTCCTCCTGCATGGCGGAACCAAAATTTTGCTTAAGAGAGAGCACAAAAAAATTATAATTTAATCCGTAAAATGAGCATCTTTAAGAAAGAGGAAGGCATCATTGCTACTGGACCGAGACACTTTTGTTATATTTATTGAATTTCATTAGTATATAATAAAGTTTTAGGAGGCCAGTATACAACGGCCGCCCCTTGATGACATTTAGTATTGTTTTGGAACGACGATCGGTGAGACAACCATAGAGTGTGACCTACTGCTTGGCGGGGCCAGGATTTTGCTTAAGAGGGAGCCAAAAAGTTTATAATATAATCCATATAATGAGCTCTTTAAGACCGAGGAGGACATCACTGCTACTGGGCCGAGACACTTTTATTTTACGTATTGAATTTCATTAGTATATAATGAAGTTTTGAAAGGCCAATATGGTCCCTAAAGTCACGTAGTATTGTTTTTTTTTTTTTTTACCTGAGAGAGCCACAAGATCTTCCAAGGAGAGACCTCTTTGGGAGAAGCTTTGTTGGAGTTGAGAGATGTTAAAGGTGGGAGCTGGTAATTGTCTTGTCTCACTTGCCTTTGATACTCTTCCATCTTTTCTACCCTTTGGCACTTCCCAAGTAGGTCCTCCAGACTACATATTATACAACAAGATTACTAATAAAATTCATGAAAAATTGGTCACAACTACAACAACACAACTCAAGTGATCAATATATACTAACCAGAGCAACAGCATCCTTGGCAGCTAGAGCCAAGATATCAGCACAAGACACAACACCAGGGCACATAGCTTCCACAGCTTTCTTTGCATTATCAATGACATAAAACGCGTGCAACGAAATGTTCGGGGGTCCATCTTTCTCCGCTGTCTTCTTCGTCGAGTCTAGCAGCACAGAAGCATCACAACCCTACAAAACAAACATACATATTAAGATATGCATGACTTCAACTCCTAAAACTTGAAAATATGTCACTACAAAAAAAAGTACAAACAGTGACGAAAATCTGTGAGAATTTTTTTTGTCACAGTTCCGTCACAAATTATATTTTGTGTGGGGTGTATTTACGTACTCTAATGAAACAGTCGTGGAAGTGCATCCGGAGCAACGCAGCCGGGACAGTCCTGTCGTTGGTCATTGCTTTCTTGACGGCGTTAGTGACCGCAGACTCGACTTTAGGGCATGTCTTGGCGTAGTAGTTTGTGCTCAACGCATCGACATGGGAGGAAATAGGAAGCAAGAAAATAGCAAAGACAAGTGCAACGAATGATGCCATTGTAGGGACTTCGTGAATAAATATGTTGCTACTTGTTAGCTACTTAGTTGTGAAAGCTAAGGAAGAGGAAATGGGAATTTATAGTAGTGAAGTGACCAAGGAGAGAACCGGAAGTTCATTAGTTTTTTTTTTTTTTTTTTTGCATAATTTTCCAATGTTTTTTGTAAGAGGAGTTGTTATTAGAGGATATGGTTTGTTAATAGATTTGGTGATCAAGAACAGTATGGAGTAGTGTGGTTGAAGCAAAGCTGGTTATAAGAAGACAAACAAAATGTCATGTTAATTCGTTATAATCTTAGTTTGATCAAATGTCAACTCGAACATGTTCTTGCATGTTTTAAGAGAGAGTTGATTCCTTAATACGGTAATATATATTAATATTACATGTTCTTGCATGTTTTACGTGAAAATGGAATCATAACATTTCTTTATTTCACAGCATTTGAAATTTGAATTACATGTATGTGAATTCTCTTGTAACCATGTGATCATACCCAAAAAAAATCAGATAAAATCAAGAAAAAACAATGAGTCATCACTAAATGAATTCACAATCACTACAAAAAAAAATCGCGATCTGTGACATTAATTTCTGTTACAAATCTATAGATTTCAATCACAGATGCGTGTGTGACTGAAATTTCTATCACAAATGTGTGTTTCTGACAGAAAATATGATTTCTTTCAAAATTTGTGATATTACTGTGACGAAAAAGTTTCTCTCACAAATTTTCGTCACAGTCTGCAATTTTTTTAGTGAATAAACTTCAATTAATATTCTAGTTTAACTAATTGAATTCCCTTATATTTTAAGCTTTAATATATGGTAGGTGGTAAATAATTGACAGAAATTAGCTGCATCAGCTTCTTTTTTTATTTTCTTTATTTGGGACAGATTGGAAACTAAGCAAAGAAAATGGTCTTTGGTTAGAGCAGCAAAAGAGACCCTACGAAGAAAGAATCGTGATTAAAGAATATGCTTGGTGAATGGGTTGAACCAATAAAAGACATGTTATGATTAATTTAAGCTTAAATCAATAGCTCTTCAACTTTTAATAGTAAGTTATTGATGTGTCACTATCAGCATAAAATAATAGTATTTTTCTTAGTAATTGATTTACAAAAAGTTGGGAACTGAGGATACTTAATGTAACAATATTAATACAATATATAATGTGCCTCATCATGGTTAAGGATTCAATCAAAAATAATTACCAAATGATGAAATGTATTGGAGCACTGTGTTAGAGAAATGAAATTTATACGGAAAAGATTTATGCATGTAACCGTCATATATGACTAATATATAGGCTGAAACTGAATCCTAGTCGTCCATCACAACTAATATAAAATGAGACCCACTACTCTCCGAAAATTAAAATTATCCAAAAGCACAAGATGGGATACACTTTCCACCTATGACAGTCTGTCACCTGTCTTATATGCATTTCACACATGTAAGGTGACTACATGCGTAAGTGAACCTCTATTTATATATAGTTTTGTTGAGAACACGGTATGTCAGTCAAAATATCAGCGGCTGAAATTCAGTTAAATTATATTTTTTTTAAGTGATATGATTTTTTAGAAATACGATGGAACTTTTTTTGTAGTCCTTTATAATTAGGAGAGGCTCATGCAATGCCCAATAATGAACATGGTACATAAAATGTAATGTCTGGTGTGTGTTTATAATGAAATTGGAGTTTGGCCAACCACCTGCTCTGTACATGATGCTCTACTAAAATTTTAAATTAATATCTGGAGCTGCACATTTCAATCTTAGCCAGACTGCACATTATTTTGGTCGTTTGTACCTAATAATTGATAGTGTAACGAAAGTATTTTTTAATCCATGTTTTACTGTTTAATGATTCCTAGTGTCGTTGTCAATCAACCGACAATATCTAATTTATTTCATCGTTAAGATGTTACCTCATCCAATTCTACATGTCTGGAGCGTGATTGGCTAGTGTACCGAGAGTGTTAATGTAATAAATGACCCTTCTATAATTCGAGTTGTCGATTTTCGGAGATGTATTTTGTTAGAGGTGAACATAAATAATCACATTTTATGAACTTAAATATTGAAATAATGCAATAGAAAATTATGTGTATTAACATGTAATGTAAATTGAAGCAATTTAAAGTGAACTAATCAAAATTAGTAAACTCAACAAAAGTTCTGTAATTGAAGAGATGTGTGGATTCTTTGCAACTAATTTATGGTCCAACAAACGGGCTTTAATTGACAAGATTAATTACGATGGTCATGTTAACTCTATTCATGAATAGTATAGCTTTTTTTATCACACGAGAAGATATGTCTTTAAGTCGTTCAACGTGAACCCAAGTCGCAAGTCCAAACTAAACAAAGTTAACATTAACACCCGAGAAGAAAGCCCTCAAAACATGTTTCTACAATTAGATGCAATTTCAACCATAAGAATCCAATCCATGACTGAAGATCTCATTCCTAAGCACCTAACAATCATTCAAAATCAAGAAATAAAATGGGCATCCAATATCTCAAGCAATAAGCATATGAACCTTAAGAATATCAACAATCCATATGTTGCTAAAAATCAGAATTCAATCATCAAATCCATAGTTAGAAGGTTGAAATCCACACTGAATAAGATTTGCTTACGAATGATTCAACAAAGAGAAGAAGAAGAAGTATAATTAATTAATTAATTAATAAAACAAAAGTAATCATAATCATCTTCAAAACCTCTCTAAGTTACCATTTTTCAGAGAAGCCTTTTTTGCACCCATTATTCACGTTTTGCATGCATTCATTGTGAAACAAAAAATCTAATCTAAACAATGTCTAAAGTTACATTATTTTATTATTCCATAATATATTTCTCATTTAGACATAAAGCTACTATTTAAAATAGTAAATAATTGAGCTCGAGTGTAAATTAAATGTCAATTCAAACTACAGTAGAGACTTGGTTAGCAAAAAAATTTGTAACTCTACCTTTCTTATTAGAGAAGAAGTAATAACACAAGGAGTTAGAAGTGCATCTTACAATAAATGACAATGCACCTTTCTTGAACCATAGATCTTCATCATAAAAATTTTGATGTCCAAACCTTTAACATGTTTACTTTTTTTCATCCCTTGGAATAGATTGGCGTTTGAGGTGCTCTTCTACTCTCGTGGGATCTCAACACAAAGCTCGTACAAGAACCACAAAGGTCCCCAAGGTGGACTACAACACTTCCTCCCACAAGGAGCACTAAGGTCCCCAATGAAGACTACTTAGGTACCGTTTGGATTAAAGTTTTTGATTTGAGAATGGGAATGGAGAATGTGAATGGGAATGGGATTCCCATTGATGGTGTTTGGATTAGAACACATTCATTCCCATTTCAATTCTCATTCCCATTCTCATTCCCTCACCCAAGTGTAAATTGATTTCCACCTATGTTGGATGAAATGGGATTCCCATTCCCATTTCTTCACTTTTTATTTTACGATTTAAACTTT